>JAVTVY010001847.1:0-36762 GCA_036873755.1 Hanleya hanleyi | reverse complement strand
CCAAAACGTCTATTTTCATACCCTTGGGCCACCGCGCATGCGCAGAATGCCGATATTTCAACCCCACACCCAGCCCATTAGATGCCCCTTCACGAATGCTTCACTTTGATACCTCACTCAACCCCATCGGACCATTTTATCTAGGGACTACTTTTTCTCCGCGGAAGCTTTCTTCCGCGACCGCATCACCGCCAAACATGACCGCACCACCGCGGAGGAATACATTTCCTGCAACAATTGGAACTCTCCTGTGTTGGAGGTAGCTTTTTGGTCATTTTGCCGGAACTATAGTGCACTTGACCTCTCCTCCACGTTTCCTCCCCAAATGACCTCTACATCCGGGTGAAATGAGGCTCGAAAGATGTACTACCTACAACTGTCGTGGGTACCGGGTGTACGCAGGTATGCATATCCTTACGATTAAGCGTCGCACTTCCCACACAGTCGAAGATGTTACTAATTTCCATTGTTAATTTCTCCAGGTAAGCGGTTTAATGCACTTTGTATAAATGCTCTGCAATCCCCGCTGTTATGGCCACCGACAATTCTGGGGCGATAGTTTGCAGTTATACTCCAGACTGTTAGGTGTAAGGTCACGGCTACGACCAATGGCCGCTTCTCGAAAAGACGAGATGAGTTGTGCCCAGGCGATCGGAGACAGGTCAATATGTCTCGCGGCTTTCTCCCATTTGGGTGCGGCGTCTAGTGAGATGCGTTGGTTGCCATCGATGGTCAGTGTTACATTAGGCGATCGTGTCCATCGCCGATTAGTGGTATTCATCGCCTGGTTGATAATGTCATCACCGCTGGTATTTGACGTCGGTGATAAAGGTTGGTTCAGGAAGGCGATGGGTTTGGTCTCATGCCTGGTTGAAGGTTCGTAGATATCAGCCCCCATGGCGATGGTTAATGGTTCAATCTTGATAGCGGAGTCCATTGCAGCATCAATAACTGCGCTATATTCAGGCTGTGGGTAGGCGGTGGTGCTGTTGGTGGTAGTTTCACGACTGCTAAGTGGTGCTGATGATGTAAAGTGCTTGACATGGATGGCTCATGGTCGGTCTACACCGCCGGTGTAGTATAGTCAGGATTCATGGTGCTGCGTGACAGGGCTTCGACTCAACTTGAGGCGAAGCCATGTTGCACAACATTACGAGTTCCAAATCTTACTCACTACGCCTCACAGAGCCAGTCAGTACAGTTCTCAGTGTCGATACACTCGCCCGAGAAGCCGACTTTATCGCACAGTCTATTGGGCAGTACTGGCGACCGTTTGTACGGTACCTTGAAATAACCGACGAGGTCATCGATTACGTCAGGACACTTCGCCCTTTCGACCTAAGAAAACAGATATGCGCGTGTATTGATACCTGGTGCCGGCTAAAAAAGGACGGGGCCTGTAGACAGCAACTAATTGAGCCTTTCGTCGTTAGAGTCGGGGCAGTCCTAGCCTTTCCGAGAATGCAACATGAACGATCTGGACCCGGAATCCAGCTCCCATTGAGGCAGAAAACTTTACTACGGACCCTGACGAACCGCCCATAGAAGTATTACCGATACCGGAAGCTGTGATTACGCTCTATCAACGCCAGTGGCCTGCCATCCGTCACTGTTTTCACCGCCATCGCCCTATATTGGACTTGCACAATTTCCGGTTAGAGTATAACACCTGTCTCCCCCACTACGCCTATACTATATTTGAGGACCAAGCTACAGCCTTCAAATTAAATCTCACCTTTGGGTATTTATTCAGTGGGTCCTCGGTGTTGGCCGATACCATCTCCATGGGATCTAATAGAGCTTCAAAGTCGTAACAAGCTCGGTACGGAAAATAGCGATGGGCCATTGAGACGTCATGGCCTTCATCCGCCAACTCTTCAAATATGGTGGGCAAGACGCCGCCAGGGAACTGTCGTTTGACGGTATTGTCGCAGGTTTTCTCGAGACGGTGTAAGTGACCGGAGACAGTCAAGGAGACAGACCAACTCCGGTACTTTTACCCCAGTCACAATACTCTCGTGTTCGACCAGCTCTTCGCCATTACGGATCAGCCATCCCTGGACACGGTACTGGACCGACATTGGATAGCTTGGAATGGGTCCGGCAACAACGCACCAACACCAAATGACAGGTGGAGATGACGACGAATGTTACGTGTTACGTGACTAAAATGATCGACCACCCCAATGGCGTCCCCCATCAACTCATCGACCTGGCTGAAAGAACGGAAAGGCATGCGCGCCTTAGTGAGTGGAGCACACGGACTCTACACCGATGTAGGCATTTCTCCTACATTACGGGCATGAACAGGTATGCCCAGTCGTACAGTTGTACCAAATGCCATCGTGTGTTCAATTACTCCGGTCACTTACACCGTCAAGAGAAAACCTGCGACAATACCGTCAAACGAAAGTTCCCTGGCGGCGTCTTGCACAAAACACTCACCATATTTGAAGAGTTGGCGGATGAAGGCCTTGACGTCCCAATGGTCCATCGTTATTTTCCGTACCGAGCTAAAACGAGATGGTATCGGCCAAAACCCAATCGACCCAGCGCCACATTCCCTTGAATGTGAGTATCCACACGAACGTGCCCGGGTATGAGACCGCCCCGATCTGTTCGTCTATAACGGTGACCCACATGAACTAATTACCCGAATGATGGACTACTTGGCAACGGTCAGTTAAGCCAGTGCGGCACATCTCGCCTCCACGATCTACAATGATGTCTTAGCGGCACTTGATGCGCGTATTCCAACATCGGCTCTGGAGGCTGATACCGAGAACGAAATTGAGAACGAAGACGAAACCGAGGACGATGGATAAAAACCACCCAAACCCTATGCCCAGAAACTGAAGCTACGTTTGTTGGAATATATGAACCAATTATCCGTCCTCGGGTTCAATTCTGGACGGTACAATCTGAATTCTTTTATCCCTACATAGCCAAAACCGGGAACATCAAATACGTCAGTAAGAAGACGAACAACCACGTCGCTCTAGCCACGACTTCACTCTGCTTTCTAGACGTGCGAAATTACCTGGCGCCGAATTACAGCTATGAGTAGTGGGTAAAAGCCTGCGACTGCGCCCAGAGCTAAGGCTGCTTTCCATATACCTACATCACCCATCTGGACCGTCTGGACGAGTCGCAACTGCCACCCCAAGAGGCCTTCTACAACGATCTCAAAGGAGAGGCGTTATCCGACACCCTCTATACCGAACTCCAACAAGTGTGGGTCCGTGAAGGCGTGCAAACTCTCCGGGATTTCCTCGTCTACTACAACAATCTGGATGTCGTCCCTTTCCTGGAAGCTGCCGACAAAATGGCCGCCTTCTACCGCGGTATGGGTGTCGACGTATTTAAAGAGTATGTAAGCATTCCCGGTCTGACCCTGCGGTATCTATTCCAGGATCTACCTACCTTCTTCGCCCTCGTCGAACAGAATGACGCCGACATGTTTGACTGTTTGAAAGAATACATTGTGGGCGGCCCCAGTATTATATTCCATCAGTACCATGGGGAAGAACTGACCCATATCCGAGGAGGAAAACTGTGTAAGAAAATAATCGGATTCGACGCCAACGCCCTCTTCCTAGCGTGTTTGAATCAACCCATGCCGATCGGTCATTATACCCGGTGGATGCCTGAGGGGCGGGCGTTCAACGCCCAACGTTCTACAAAACATCTAGCAGAACAATGGCTCAGCGACGAGGCGTCACCATCCGTCACCAAGCCAACGACACGGAAAAACGAATTGGAGATCGACGCCTTCTGATAGACGGATTCGCCATCATCAATAAAATACCGACAGTGTTTCGAGTTCCATGGCTGCTACTGGCACAGCCATGAATGTTCGTTCACAGGATGACGCTATAACGAGCGCAGTGGACTAACGCCGATCGCCTTATGTCAGCAAGTGGATCAGAACCGCGACTACATCCAGGGGTTGGGCTACGCCTCACATATGGGAATGTGAGTTCCACCAGATGCAACGCCGTCAACCCGACTTGTACACCTTCCTACACGCTCATCATCACCATGTCCGACATCCTACGCGCTGCTCAGACGGGAGACCTCTATGGGTTCGCTGAATGTGATCTTCACGTCCCTGACCGCCTCAAGGCAAAGTTCACTAAATGTCCGCCCATCTTCAAAAACACCAAGGTGGGCCGAGACGGCATTGGGCCCAGCATGAGAACGTATGCCGTAGAACATATTGTACTCACGCATCCTCGATGTATGTTAATTGACAGTATGTTTGGTGAGAAGTCCTGCTGGGCACCCCTTTACTGCGCTGGTACCTGAGTCACGGTCTCGAAGTCACCAAAATATATCAAGTGATAGTGTTTACACCCGAGGCTTATTTCAAGAAGTTTACGGAGGAGGTGACCACTGTCCGTCGCCAACGTGATGCCGACCCCAGTAAAGCTATCATCGCAGAAACCATGAAGTTGCTTGGCAACCAACCGGGACCGCCACGTCGACAGTAAGATTCGCACCACCAAACAAGCCCGCAAACGCATGAATTCACCCCTGTATCGGCACATGGAGATGATTGACGACACTACCTACGAAGTCACCTCGGCCAAAAAGACCGTCACGCACAACCTGCCGCTGCATATCGGGTGCACGGTGTACCAGCTGGTCAAACTGCGGATGCTAGAATTCTTGTATGACTTCATGTGCGTGTTCTTCGATCATTCAGACTGGCAGTTGAGAGATGGAAACATGGCCATCTCCAACGCGGACTGGGAGTCAAACGGTAACTGCGATAACGCTATGAAGCTAAACGAGATGGCTGGCTACCGAGAAAAGACCACTACAAGTATGACAAAAGGACACCGGGCCTCTTCAATTTGGAATGGAGCGGCGATGCCATGATCGCCCTCTGCTCAAAAAGCCCTGTCACCAAAGCCCTGTACCTCGATGTACTCCAGAGCCAAATCAGCCAGATTTGTTGGTTCTTTTTTTTTAATACCGTAGTTTATGGAAATGCCCCGGTTTCCGAAAAAGCACATAGACACGCCTCTTAACCCATTGAAAAAGATAATTCGGTCGGATTGACCTGAAGATCATGCGTCAGTCGCTGCGCGCCAGTGAACCTTTGAAAAAGCTAATTGCGTCGCATTGAAGTTGGAAATTTGCATATGACCTTTTTTGTGACGTCACACAAGGGGCACGTAGACAAAACCAATTCATGGAGAATGACGTGCGATGCATATCGCACACTGACCTCAAAGAAATTTGCATATGAGCTCTGTGACGTAAAGGACAGAATGAGTCACATTGACTATTGACCTCTGAGTGCACTTTGTGACGTCACTTCCGATTCCGGTCACGTGAGCGTAAGTGATCTTTGACCCTGAGCACCATTATTAATATCCTGTATTGTGCGTATGAACAGGGTCAAGGTCACTTCCGGTAACGTGACCGGAAACGGAAGTTACGTCAAGGAGTGCACTCAGAGGTCAAAGGTCAATGTGACTCATTCCGTCCTTTCTATACTACTAACACTGACCCAAGTTCTAGCATCCAGAAGAGTTCCCGCTCTCAAATTTTTCTCTCAAATCAAAAAAGGGGGAGGGGGGGGGGGTCCTTTGTAGATGGGTAGACGACGTCTATGATCTGAATACTAAAGTTATCTCAGCCAAGATCGAGTTTGGAAATGCTTACCTATAAGCAATTGCTTTTTCCTAACGGATTTTCTGTGACCACCCTAAGAAGATGGAGTCTTTGGGTGGTATTGCCAACATACTGTTGACCGCTCTTCTTACAGGAAACTAAACAAATACAGTTTGCAGTAGAACAACTAAGATCAACATACAAATTTACAGAAGATGAAGTACAGTTAACGCGGAACTAAATGAAGCGGAAGTATTACAAAGTGCACAAGTGAGACATCCATGGTGTCCACACATAGAAATCTTAAAATAATTACATGTAGAATTTGATGCTAAACAATCATCAAGCGCAATGCAATCTAATTAAAATTAAATCCTATCTGTTCCCCCATTTGGATATGTCGCTTGAAGGACCTACCCGGCTTGCAGTAACTCAAGTGTCAACCAATCCTGAGAACGCTTCATAGTGCTTTGAAGGGAACATTAATGATAGAAAAATTTTGGTTGGCTCAGTCGACTTAGACACCGCGCTGTTGTGTTGCCGTGGTCCCGACAGCCTATATATATGGACTAGTCTTTGGTCTAAACATTGGGGTAAACGGACACGGTGACCCTATCTCCCCTCCCCGATTGCAAGTGGATTGGTCCGAATGCGACCATGATGTCATAATTGATAGGATATTCATTTATTAATATAGCGACATCTGCGATTGGGGAGCATTGATAGGATATTAATTTATGAAGATTGAGCGCAATGTTACAAGGTTTGATGTCGTGACCTTGCTTTGCTATCAGAAATATATCTGTCATTTGGACTGAAAAAAATCTTAGTGCATTTTGAGCTATTAGAGACTCGGCCGAGGAACATGCACTAGGGCCTGTCTTAACATTATTTGCTCATGATGAAGTTAGGATGTGCCTCGGGGACACCAGCAGAATCCAGACATACACGGGTTTGAATTACAGGCGTCTGGTCTGTCATTCATTATTCCGCCGTCCGCCATTAAAGAAATCCATAATTCGAATACCTACGAACCTACCGCTATTCCATATAACAGCATTAGCACCAAATTAAAGTATATATAAACATATGCTAGTTTGCTGCAAGAGAGAAGCCGTCAACGGTTTACAATGATGCCGGAAAGACATCATGATGTTCCAAAAATATAAAATCTATATCGCTGATCAGTATTCTTTATCCATCATGATATTCGTTGTAAAGTCGTTTATGTCGTTCTTTGATTTATACTACCTTGACAAGGATGCATAAATTAACATAATTGGGCGAAAATCGGAAAATGTTGTACAACTACATCAGAATAAGAGAAATTTGAAGAAAAAAAACCCCCAACTTGTATATCGCTCCTTTTCCATCTCCGATTGCGACCTGGATTTTAGAGCTACGCATACATGCTCTGATAAGGGAAGTAACTCTCCATGACGATTTGACGGATGTTGTAGAAGAAAAAGGTGGAAAAGTTATCTTGCAAATGAGCTATTCTGTTGGTTTTATGCCTATGGTGAGTATCGGGAGTATCTAACTAAGTTTGTTATTTGTCGGAAGAAAGCCTGGTATCCGATCTCCACCAGTTTGTTTACTGTAGGTATAAGCAGATTAAGTCCAAGTTGGACGGCGTACCTCTGTCCAGTAAGTAACGAATATTGGACCGTACATAGTCTTAAGCACGAGGACGAATTTTAAGTTTTATAGATAGATAGATAGATAATTTATTGCGTGAAGTTTGTGCCAACATTTGGCTAAAAATGTATACATAGAATGAATAAAATTGAACATACAAATACAGACATTAAGACACATTGGAACAAATGGTTAAACGTGTTACAAGACCTTCACATTAACAACATCACCAACAATGTTAATACAGCAGTACATTGACAGGACAATTTAACAAGCATGCTGGTTGTAACACAATTGTATCAACTTAAATATCACAGAGTATAGCCCATTTTGGGTATCGCACCATAGAATATCACAGATAATTTTATGCCAGTCAAATTTTACTGTTCTTGGCAAAAGCACTCGTGCACAAACTTTGCTAATATTTTTGTTACAACTAAATTTTCACAGGACATTATAATGTGCCGAACGGAGATTGGGCGTCAAACAGTCTGATAATACAGTCTGGCTTCAGCTTTAGAGCAGCATTCATTTGTTTGTCACTTTAGCCGACCCCATAGCTTGGATACAGGCTAAGCCTATCCCAACTAACTATTCTGTATTGTTAGAGCTGTATGCAGTACGTATGTGCATGTTTGCCTGGGAATTGTGATACAGAAGATTATCCGGTTCCGTAAATTGTCCGGTTCCAGAAATTCGTAACAACCGACTTCATTTTCGTAGAGAAAGACGCTGCTTCAGATCGGTGGATGCATGGCGAATAAAGATAATGTATTCCTCTTTTGAAAAGCATCAACAGTCCCGGCATAGCGGGTTTTGTATATCTTGTAATCCGCAGTAACATTCACCTACCGTTAGCTGAGGGCAATGTGTAATTTCAAGTTTGGCGCTCTGGCCTACGCGTGTCACACGTAAATATTCAATCGCAGTCTTCTGGAAAGTATCGGCAACAACCCAGTAATCTATCGTAGAAAAAGTAGGTTCATACCATTTCTAATTTTTTATTTATAACATTTTTATCAACTGCTTGTCGTTTAGCCGGTTCCGAAAACACGTAACTGAGTCCCGTTACATTTATCTTTAATGCCACTTCCATGCGTATAGTCGACCTAGACAACCGGCCGTTAAAAAAATCGATGAAAACTACTTGTTTACCAGGAAAAATGTATATTTTCACTAGAAGCCAGTGAATAATTTCAGGATAATCGCAATAAAATTCTAAAACAAAATGGAGGAGGGGGGAGGGGGGATCAGCATCAAATCAGCATCAGCATCAAATGGAGACTGATGCGAAGTGGTTTCTCAAACTCGCAGATGTTGCAGGACTTCCAATCAATCATGCCCCCTCGAGTCTTAGTTCAGTCTTCAGAAAACTGATTTGTTCCGGTTATTCAGTCTTTGCGGAAGCCACAGGTGAGCCGCGACAAAGTTTTCCACCTTGGCCTCCAGTGCATGAGAAAGGGGGTGGTGCAGTCATTCCATACAATTACATTATAATATGTAACAAAGATAAGGATGACGAGGATCAGGATATCAGGAATATGATATTAGAGGCCCTGGATAAGATGCCCGAGAAGGAATGCATGGCAGTAATTATAACACACTGAGGCCATCCTTAAAAATATGTTTGTTGGCTGTAACCCGACCCTACCTCAGGAAGTTGGGTCGGTAGGTAGGTAATTTTTTTTTTTTTTTTTAGATCAGGTTTTCCTTTTGGGGAGGCTGGAAGAGGTTAGTGTGATTTAGTTCAGATACTAAGCAGGTCATTTGAAATATTCTTTTTGTCTGGCAGCAAAATTATTTCAGTATAGAAAACTAGTTATCTTCAAGGTATAAAGCAAGATATTCTTAAATTCAGGCTTGTGTACCTGTTTTATTTCTTAGAAGACATCGACATCCTTGAACACATTCTTGACAATGACTTGACAATGACTAGTGACTAGCTGGTCAAAAAAAAAAAAATATACCACTACCAGACAAACTTTTGCCAAAATTGTGACAGGAAAGAAAAAAATCCTCTCAGTGTTATACAGAAGGTTGTTCATTATACCATTTGGAGTTGAGAAAATTACCTCAAATTAATCATTAACATCATTACTGCCCTTCCTCGTCGCAAATTTATGGTGTGCTTTTATTGAATACTTAGGTACTTCCTTTATTCAGATTAGAAATACATCGTAATTTAATTTATTGACAACAATGAGGCAAATACTAAGTTTCTAACCTGTGTCTTTTCGTGGAATTTAGTCCGAGGTGGAATTCTGACAAGCGTATTTGATGCCGACATCGGAACGTCAAAATTAAGCTGACAGCACCATCTAATTTGTCAAGACCGCCGAAGCCACCGACACTATATCCATGGCTTTATCGACATAGAGGGTTATAAAGTTTCCGTTAAACAACAAAGCAGTATAGATTTTCTGCATTTAGGCACACTGAAGTCTTCTCGGATAAAAGTAGAAATCCAAACGACGTTGTTGTTGTAACATCGTCAGTCTCAGAATCTGTCGGTGTACGGACCCACGTGGTGCATGGTGACAGTCCTAAACATGTCTACGTTCCAAGTCGATTCGCGACAGAGCTCTTTATGGCAGGTTTTAATAACCAACCGTTTTGAAATATTTTTCCCATCCTGTGTTGCTGTTGCCTCTCGAGGTGTTTATTGTCCTCTCGTCCAAACCCAAACACAAAACAGAAGGAGGAACTTCCCGCCATATACACGTGGTCGACGAAAACTGCATTCCCCTACGGACTGGGCCATGGAGGATATGCCTTCAAAACGTGCGATATAAGCTCACATCGCGACTACTGGAGAGTGAAATCCTGCTTGCTTTTGCTAGGCGAACGTTTCACATACGTTTACACGAGCGAGGAGATAGGGGAGATAATTCTGACATTGCAAAATAAAATAAAAAGATGACCGGTCGGAAAATCGGCGAAAAAAGTTTCCAGTCGGCGGATTTTTGGACAGTCGGTCGGGTTACGCGCAACAAACTTATTTTTAAGGATGGCCTGAAGTGTTGATATGACAGTGTCATCAATGTTTTAGTAACACACTATAGCGTTGTAGTAGATAACTGCTGGAGTCGTGACGGATGTCTCTCACCCCACTGGTTCTCCATAACCCGCTCCACACCTATGCGACCAGTTGTGCCCTTTCTACACTACTCATCGCGCATGCGCAGTCGACCCGTTGTTCTGTAGGGTGCAAGCCTCGCCCAAGGGATCTCATGTAGTGAACACCCCATGTCTCTCGCTCCACTGGTTCTCCCTGGCCAGCGCCTTGAATAATATATATTCACTGTAAATATAAAGTGTCTCAATATAAAATACTTTTCTGTCCCCACTTTAAAAACACTTTGCGCCAATTAGTTTGCATCCGGTACTTAAAACACTTCTTTGCTCAAGACACTCGAAAAACACTACTGTGTGTCCCAACTAATCTATTGAGAACGTTTTTGAGAAATATATATTGATGTGTTCTGAAACTTATGTCACTGGTAAAATGCAATTATTATAGTATTCAGTCAAAATATTAGCAAACAACATTCTGTAGAACTATCTGTTTGAAACATTTTCTGTTTTGGGTGTCATTCTCTGGGTTAAATGTTGACGTCAAGCCATTGTTGATTTGGACCAGTTCAATACTCGTAGGTTTGAAAGGCATTCTATTCCATTCATGGAATTTTTACAGTTCCACAATGTCACAAATCAACAATAATGCCACGATGTCACAATAAGACGTCACAAAGACAATTTATCAATACTGGCCACAGTATCAATGTCATAGCGTGGACCCTGATGTCACAATAGAAAATGACAACCTCCCACTCCTTTGCACATATGGGACAGTCCCCCTCAGCCTTGGCGAGGTCAAAATTTAACCCAGAGAATGACCACCCAAAACAGAAAATGTTTCAAACAGATAGTTCTACTGATTGCTGTTCGGTAATATTTTGACTGAATACTATAATATTTGCATTGTACTAGTGACATAAGTTTCAGAACACAACAATATATATTTTTCAAAAAATCGGACAAAACGTTCTCAATAGATTAGTTGGGACACACAATAGTGTTTTTCTTATGAACACCAGTGTGTTTTGCGTAGGAACACTGGTGCTTTAGTTTAAGACACGAAATGCGTTTTTAAAGTGAGGACAGAAAAGTGTTTTATTTCAAGACACTTATTCTTTAAAGTGTAGTGAGTAAAGCGGGGGAGGATGAGTAGGAGGAGTGGGACACGCCACGGATTAAACTAGGGAGATAATTACAAAGTACCAGTATTTGTTTTTAAATCTTTATTATATCATTCTGAAGTCAATTTTGGTGCATCTTCAAAACATGAACGATTACGAGGAATACACATCAGTCCAATGTGTCTGGGTAGGCCTATTAAATATCACTCTCATTGACAAATGTGTTTGCATCTTTAACTCAAGGAAATTAACAAGGTATTGCTTTTTACATGCAATGTAGGTGACCATTCTAAAATTAGGTAAGCCATACATATGGCGTTATCTTCTTTGATGCTAAAATGTAAAAACGCGTTATGTAATTTTGGAATGACCCTTATCATGCTTATACGGTATATATATTTTTTGGGTTCTGCATAGCAGAAGCCATTATAGTCTATCTGCAGAAAGGTCTGAGGTTATAAATGAGGCTCCCAATGATGGTATGCTCTATAACTTTGTCACAATTTGTGTCTCTGGGCTCCAAGAAATAGTTCCCTTTTCACCTTTTGAAAAGTAACTTTGGCATTACTTTTATCCTCATCAAATATATGTGGGCGATTCCATGTCACGTAAGTTACATTTTCATTCCCGATGGGGATGTATTTGTAACATTTGACAAAATTAACAGCCATGGTTTTTGATTAATTTCAGTGAAACTAATTAGCATCTGAGCTTAATTAAAAAAGTGTCACGTAAGTTACTCAGAGAATTAGGGTAGTTTTGGGTCATTTGACGTATGTTAAAAATTTTCTGATTTGGATGGAAGAATCTTAAAAGTTCTCACCTATAGCGATAGCTTGAACAATGAATTAGTAGGTATGAGTATAGTTGCCATCAGTCACTTTGCCATATTTCACCACAAGGGTTATAAAGATTGTTAACCAGTGTCACGTAAGTTACAAATGTGCGTCACGTAAGTTACATGGGATGGGTTTCTGGACTATTTATTCAGGAAATACTTGCAGAAATGTTTAGAAATTGAATAATATGATGTAAATATACAGGAAGAACAATTTCTGGGATACTTAACTGTTCATTATTTTCTAATTAATTACCAAACTCATTACCATATTTTCAGTGAAAACATTGGAATTATTTATGGGACTGGACCCTGTACTTGTCTGCAAGGACAGTTTAGAATATCCTAATAGTATACTTTTAGTGGTAACAAAGTTAAAAATACTTAATAATTGGATTTGCTTTTGACAAAAAAATTATTCCTAGTTTACATGGTTTTGTATATGTAACTTACGTGACAATTTTTGTAACTTACGTGACATGTCACAACTTCACTCGCCTAAATTTCTATTCAACTATTTGTTTTTTACCAAGTTAAGAGGTGGATGTTCCTAGTGGACATAAGGTAGTTTCATTGAGGGAAGAGTTTTTTTATATCTATTGCCTATATTATCTCTTGACAAAATGACCCATGAAAATTTGTCACGTAAGTTACATTGCGATAATCGGATTGAATATTGAGTGAAAATGACATAGTCTTGCCAACTTCACAAATTTGGCAAGTTTGCATGTTAGAATACATGGTTATTAGTTACTAACATCAGATATAACCAAACTGAGATGAATACTTCAGATTTTACATCTTAATTTGAGGCCTACTAGAAAATCACATTTTATGGCTGTCCGAGTTTGCTAGGTATTTTAATGGTATTTTTTTCTAGAATGTGGACCAGTCAATGACAAAAACTTCATTTTGTCTTAGTTCAGGCACTGGTTGATACAAAAAATCAACAGATGTTCCAATCCTAGCAGTTTGAAATTTGAGCAACTTTCACTCTCTGTCGTGGAATCGCCCATGTAATAGTGTTTTTATGTGAATGGAATCATCGTCTCAACTATTCATGCGTTCTTCTTGTGAAATAGAAGATATTTTGGTTCAAAGTGAAAATGGCCAGGTTGAGGAGTATGGTGAGGGTTGCTATGGTACTATATTATTGGGGGTAAATTTATTCATTTGCCATTGCTATACCCATATATACGAATGTATTATTTGGCGGATGTAAATACATAATTTTGGCGGAAAAAAAATCAGTATGCATTAGTCATATTTGTGTTCCCGGATCATTTACCCGAAAACTTGAGTGTGAGAAATAAAAATAAATAAAAAAATAAAATAAAAATAAGATGCCAAACTAACAGATAATGCCAAAATTATAGTTATATATATTTGTCTTTTCTTTATAAACATTCCATGAAAATATGCGATAAACTGGTAGATTTCTCAGCCAGAATTAGATCATGGTTTTGAAACTGCTGAGATGGCACTTGGAATAAGCCGCTTGACATGCTTTCTGTATTGAGAGCCTTATGCTGATTGGTTGACATACTCTATTGCACATAAGGGAATAGGTATGGTTGGCCATCCCTGCCTGAATTCGTCATTTAGAGGCTGCCTCTAAATAATATATACCATGGTATAAAATGCCAAGCCTGTCATAATTCGTATTTAGAGGCTGCCTCTAATTATTTTGTACCATGGTATAAAATGCCGAGCCTGCCATAATCCCTATTTAGAGGATGCCTGTAAATCGCCAAGCCTGCCACAATTCGTATTTAGAGGCTGCCTCTAATTATTTTGTACCATGGTATAAAATCGCCAAGCCTGCCATAATTCCTATTTAGAGGATGCCTCTAATTCATTTTAGCCGTAAGTCGTAAATTTTCGCCTTCTTATTACTTCCACCAATGATATGCGCTTTCACAAATTTGGTGCCATATCTCTACGCTTGTTACAAGTTTACTCATTGGTCAAATTTAATATTCTTGATATGACATCGAGTTGTTTATGACTTACGGCTAAAATGAATTAGAGGCATCCTCTAAATAGGAATTATGGCAGGCTTGGCGATTTTATACCATGGTACAAAATAATTAGAGGCAGCCTCTAAATACGAATTATGGCAGGCTCGGCATTTTATACCATGGTATATATTATTTACAGGCAGCCTCTAAATACGAATTGTGACAGGCTTGGCGATTTAGAGGCATCCTCTAAATAGGAATTATGGCAGGCTCGGCATTTTATACCATGGTACAAAATAATTAGAGGCAGCCTCTAAATACGAATTATGGCAGGCTTGGCATTTTATACCATGGTATATATTATTTAGAGGCAGCCTCTAAATGACGAATTCTGGCAGGGATGGCCAACCATAAATAGGGACATTTTGGCCAATAACGAGCGGCATCTCTTGTGAACAGCTATAACAGAAAGAAGTCCGTGATGGAGACGGGCGATGGAAAAATTCTTAAGTACTCCTGCAGGAGAGATGGTATTGAAGTCACCTGTGCTCCTTATTATCAGTGATTGCCCTTCATTAATATAACAGAGATCTTTATCAGTTTCTGTATTATTTCTGTCTGTGTGTGAGATGGCATTTGACAACTCTGTACCATACAATTTTACAACAACAACGCTGCCAAAAGTTCCCGGTGACCTGTCCATTTAGGCCTTGGTCTCCCAGTCTCCATGTGAATCTTTCTGATGTGTAGCTTTCTCATTCAGTTGTCGTAACGTGTTTCAATATCAGATGCATAACTATAAAATTTGGATAGTAAAATCGTTCACACACAAAAAAAGTGGACATGTCGTGTTGTTAATTATCTGCTAGGGAAAGTTTGAATATCTCCAAATTGACAAATGATAAAGCTGAAACTTTACATATTACAATTCAGGCTGTTTGATTCATTATCATGCAACACCAACCAATATTTGAATAAAAATAACAATTTAAGCAAGTTTGTGAACTTTGTCAATTTCTGGTACACAAGATCTCACTTTTTGAGAAATTGAAAATTACTTTTCAATAGAATATTAGGACCATCGGCTAGCCCGAAAACATCGGCTAAGGAGTCGATATTATTTTGGTGGTTGTTGCTGAATCGGACTCCTTAACCCGAATGAGTGATAGGGCCCGAAATGGAAAGAACTAAATAAGACATCAGTCGCTCGAGATCTTTACCTGCATACGGTGTGGGGAATTGAAACAGAGGCATGAAAAGCATTTTATCGAATAAATAATATGATTTTGCCTCTCCAGCACTATGACAACCACCTAATCACTCCTTTAATTAGATGGAATCTGCCTTCAAACACGGATTTTGTCAACAAAAACTGTTGTGTTTCTTTCTCCACAGTTGACAGGGACATGCGCAGAATGTGGTTGACCTTTTTGTTCAGGTCATCAGAAATAGATCCTTGCCGGTTATAAACCAAAGGTGTTTATTCACGTGATTAGAAAGGTCAGCAGATAAAGATAGCGTAGGTCATATTCTTACAACATGTCGGAAAGGCACCAAAAACGGGGAAATCAGTCAATGTTTTCCCCACACGTTTGATCACATTTTGTCAGCATCAAAACAGTCATGAGAGATGGTACATGGTCAAAGAAGCTCAGGTCGGTCAAACTGTATCAAATTGGCGTATTTTTTCTCCTTATTTTCGTCAGCGAAAGATTGCGAAAAGGCACTGTTTGTGTCCCAAATCTTCACCTGTTATCACTAAATGCCAATATCCTCCATTTGGAGATCTCCTGCAAACAAAATTATCTCCCTTGATCGCTGCGTCGATCGTCCGCCAGGTGGCGTGCACTCCGCGCATGTCCATCACTCTTTTTCCTTTGCAGTCTTGGTTACAAGACCTGTTTTGAAAGAGCTCCTGTAAACAGTAACTTTTGGATTGTTATAGACGCACTCTAGGGTTATCTTTTTTCTCTCCCGTAGTTCATTATGAACCAACGTAGTCGCCCAGCTATAAAGATTTATAGGAACGAATAATGTCGTCAATTTTAACCAGTTTAAGACTTGCATTTTTCTTTGTTTTCAAGGTGTGTTTACAGTCACCTAGGGCGACGCAGTCAACACTGGAGAGCGGCCATTAACCTGGCAAGATGTCCAGCTGAGAAGCAAGCTACTCAGGCCCTCTTCAACGCCTTGGCTGTAAACGAAGTTCCTACCAGCAACTTATCGTTGGAAACGATACTGTACCAGTGGAATCTTCACAACAGTCCCGTGAAAACAGTACAGATCACGGACACAGGATCACAGCTCCACGGCGAAGAGCAAGTACCCTGGAGCTACATTTTAAGACGGTGAACAAGTTACAGACCCAAGACGGCCTAGTTCAAGTTCACCGGAGAAGATGAGATACGGACTCTATACCGGAGCCGTTACAACTACGGATCTGGGCAGACCTCGGATTACAGTTCCCGTTCATCCAAGGCTCCGCAACTCAAGAAAGACAAGTCTGCCAGCCGGGACCTGGTGGAGAACCGGGACCCGGGACAGAGCCGTACCCTGGGCCTTCAAGGACCTCGAGAGCACCTCGGACCCGACCATCGGAGAGAGAGGTTACTTCCAGAGGCGGTACTACCCACGGGACAGAGAACGACACGGACCTATGAAGTTCGGACTTATCCAGTACGCCAAGAGTCTACGTCTCACCGGGAGTCCACACCTACAGACCACGGACGTTAGATCAGCATACGGGACCATGGCTCTGAGAGATCAGCCCAATGCAGAACTCCGAGACCCCGTCAAGCCAAGACCCTACAGAGACTAACGGGATACCGAGAGAATAGGCAAAGTGCAGACCAGTCAAGCCCAAGCCACGGCGATACGGTTTACTCTACTGCACCGGCTAGAGTGCTGACACGGACTCTACTAGACAGCCCCGTCACAGACACGGATCAGAGCGAGTACTCGGATACCAACTCCCGTTCATCCAAGTCCCCAAAGAACCGCCGTACCCCGGAGACACAGAGGGACACGGCGAAAAAGGCAGTCCGAGAATCAAGATCACGGACTCCACCACTACAGGCGGGACCCCGGCTCAAGCACAGCTCACCGGTACCACGGAGTTACGGCTCTATACCGGACGCCGGGAGTGGGACAAGCCAAAGGCCTACAGGGGCAGTGATTCCAAGGAATCACGGCCCTATCCAGAGATCACGGCCCTATCCAGGGCGCCGTATTACGGAACTTGAGACCTCACGGACCTATCCAGACCACCGTGACTCCGATACCGGAGCACCGCGGGAGGAAACCACGCACCCGGAGCCGTATCACGGAGCTGGATACCACAGGGACCTATCCAGCGCGCCGAGAGTCTACACCTGAGAAGTCACGGACTCAAGCAGAACGGACTTATACAGATCACCGAGACTCCACATCCAAGGAGTCACGGACTTATGAGGAACGGACTCAGCCAGAACGCCGTGAGCCGGCCTCTACTCCAGCTTGGACCCATACAACGGAGCCATACCTCGGTACTATGGCAAGCAGATTTCGTAAACGAAGTCGCACACCGTTACAACGCCGAGATGCCTATCCTGTACGTCGTCATCGAGAGAGGGACCGTCCTAGACGTCGGACCCCTTCACCTAGTCCAGCCTACCGGTCCAGTCGGTACCATAGGGACCATACCCCGGAGCGACCTTACAACAGACGAGGGAGAAGCTGTTCACCGGTTTTTTTTTTTTCTCGTCAACAAGCATTGATGACGAGGAGCGGACGTCTACCCACTATCACCGTAGCCCGTGCATCGGCATAAAACGGAAGTCCAGAGATGAACAGGACTCGTAGATCACCATTCTGGACCTGCCCCCAAGGAACAGACTTCTGCTCCAGGGGTACCTTCCAAGACAAGCCTGGTCAAGAAACACAGTCATCCCCAGGCTTCACAGCCCCTTACCAGGGTAGAGTTCCTTCATCGGAGACCCGTGAGATCACACGATATGAGGATCACGCACGACGTTCCACTTCCTCGGCATCCTCATCTCATACGGATTCACCTCCTACGTCGGACGGAGGTAGAAGAATAAGACATGCTACCCTTCAGAGTCAGGATAACGCAGCACGACGTTCCACTTCCTCGGCATCCTCATCTCATATGGATTCACCTCCTACGTCGGGCGGAGGTAGAAGAATAAGACATGCTACCCTTCAAAGTCAGGATAGCGGCGGTACATACGTTGACTCCAAAGATGCCCAGACCGGTGGTCGGCGATGACAAGCAGCCTGATGACCTCGCCGGGAACGGAGAAAACTTACTACGACACCTCTTTACGGTTTTAACAAACCTTCTGAGGAGGAAGCTGCGCCAACCTGCGCACCATCTCCAGCATCAGCCAACCTATACGACGCACTGGATCGACAATCGGAGATTTCGTCATCTCTCCAGGAGCCCGGTCCTTACAGGGCTTACACTCTTCACGGAGACAATCCACCGTTCAGGGCCCGAAGTCTGAACCGGATCTTGACAGACTGTTGAACTTCACGAGGACACCACACCAGCGGGGATACTTCAACAGAGGCAAGCCTGTGCTGTGGAAGATATGAGGCTGACACAACACAGAATTACATCATACTCTGATTGGTTCCTGACGGCTATCTCCAAGGATCCAGACGTGAAGCATAAGCGGGATCATTGACCTTTTCACGGGCCAAGATGGAATTCGGCGCCTTATCGACTCTACAGAGGAGATCGCCACGGAGGGTCTTTCCGGTCAGAACTCGGACAACCCAAGCTAGATGCTCAGAGTGGTGTTCGCCCTTAGAAGGAAGGACAGTTCCAAGGCAAAGAGGGAATCTCCCGACCGGGACAGAGGTCAACCTCGTCATTCAGATTTGATGGTTCTCAAGCTTCACCTTCAAACCACTGTCATCCTTTCATCCTTCCCAAGCTTCGAGTCTTCACTCACCTGATTGTAGAACGGTCGACCCTGATGATATAGAAGATCAGCGTCGAAGAAGTCAGTCCTTACGTGAGGTCTACTCCAAGTCCCGACACTTCATCTGACGATCATCCTCAGTCTTCTAGAGCCGGATCCTACTCCTCATCGGATAATCTAGGACTCCACCTACACCCGACATCATGATCAGGGGAATCTATTTCGGGAGAAACGGCTAGTCGGTTTGACTTAACCCGTTTTTCTTTGGGATGAGACATCCAGTCTACAGTGGGCAAGCCTAGTTTCACATTGAGGTCCCTTCCAAGGCCAAGTCAACACGGACCCGGACACTGGAAGAGGACACGAGGATAAAGTCATCTTTAATCCGGAAGGCGAATTAGGACTCCAGAACAGAACCTGGGACTCCAGCATTCATCGGGATGACAGTAGAGACCGGACCAGACGACGGGGCCGGACACTTACTGAACATATTCGACTCTACAGGAGTTGGACTTCGACTCCCGATTGTCGTCACTTTCTCGACGTCTCCAGAGGCCTTTGTCCAGTTTCGCCTCGATGATCATGGCGGTCCAGGGATATTTCCAGGGACCCCACGGATTATGTAGTCGGCTACATTCAAGCGGCAAGCAGGTTTCCGACATATGGAACCTGCACCGAGAACCAGACCATCAACACCATGACACAGAGGCCCGTGGGATGGAACTACAGTCTACTACTCACCCGGGACCTAGCACAGTTTTGGCTAGCTCCAGGTACTCCTCATTACAGTTTCTCAACTACAACTGATCCTGAGCGCAAGAACAAGCAATCTAAAGATGCTCGTCCCGGAACATCTTCACCCCCCTTCCAGAGTGGCGATGCCTGAGTCAGTTTCAACCAAGCACATAGAACTTCACATTCACCGATGCGGAATTCATAGCTTAGAGGGGACCATTAGTCCGGCAACAGATAGCCGACACATCACATGGATACCACGACAGACAAGCAACGCATCATCTTCCTTAGGGATATCTACGCTAGAAGGCGGTCCCCCTTGGAGGTTGCGGTTGTACATCACATCAGCATTGATTACGAACGTTCAGTACGGTCGTCAGTTGCGTCAAGTTTGGGGGGGAGCAAGATTCCAGTCACTGTCTTCTAGAAACATCAACACTGGTCTTAGCAGCACGGTATCAGCAATACCATGTCACAACACCATGTGTTTCACATCACTTCAGGGTTCCCGCCGACAGCTTTCTCCAAGTCCTACAAGGTACTACAACCGGAAGATCACTTTTCCACGGGGGCACCGGAACCCGCAACGGCCGAACCCCCACGTCTGCTACGGTCCAGAATTTCCTTGCAGACCAGGGTTTTTCTCCAGGACCAATTGTACAGACAAGGACAGCAGCAAGCTACTATTTACTGTACAGTCGCATCAAGCCCAGAGAAGCTACTATAGTAGAGGACCTGTGGCCAACACTATTTCTGTTCCAGCAACAGCTGGTTTTTCCTTCTGCATCTGTATCAGGGCAGGGAATCTCAGTCAAGCAGTACACAGGGGTATCACTCAGCATCATCCAGAGTTGTCAAGTTCACCCACGGAACCGACTACATTCCAGCATTTCAGCTTTCCATGGTCTTCACCTTACAGTCTCGCCGAACACATCAATTACCACCCAAGGAAACCTGGATGTGGTACCAGGGCATTCTTACGCCTGCCATTCGAATCAGTTCTACCAACTGCAGTCAAGATCCTGTCCTGCAAGACAGCTCCATGACAGTCTTCACTACGCAATCAGAGCATTGCGCAGTAGAACCTAGTCCCTTGACAGGGATGACAGACTGATCAACCAGAGCCTTTCATCCCATCCGGGATTTCGTCATTTAGAACGATTCCACACGTCAGGGACCAGACGTCCAAAGACTGTACCAGATTCCAGCGCTAACAGATTTCGTGTACCCGCTGCAAGAGAAGAGGTTTTTATATCCAGTCAGAGGCCTGGAGCACTCTTTATAGAGCCGACAAGAGGTTCCAGCTGTCTTCCTCTCTCATCACTTCTAACAGACCCATCAGCGGACATCACTAGTCCATGATCACCGTCTGGGTTGAAGAAGACTGCCGACTGGTTTAACCAACTCGCCATCAACGCTCCTTCTCCTTTATGGAGACATCGTCTCACAAGATTAGAGCCAGTGTGACGTCCGGGCCACTTTGGGGAAAACTTATCGTTCAACGATACTGTTGACACCTGCACTTGGACGATCAATTCAACTCATGCTGATTGCTATCTTCAGACATGTCTGTACAGACAGATAGGATGACTACACTGGACCTGTAGCTACAGCCCAGGGTATAGTCTACCACTCCTATCAAAAAGGGGGGGGGGGGGCACCGATCAAGCAAGCAAGATCCCGACAATTCCACAAGTATAGAGGACAGACCATGCCGGAGACGAGGGGACATCACGATGGCATCTGATTATCTAGCCAAGTATGCGAGCAAAGGGTAGGAACAGAGTCCACCTCTCGCCGCATTACTTGTAATACCTCGAACTCCCTACGCTTCTATACGACACGGGAATTATCAGGATATTACTGGGCATATTAGATTTACAAAATCAGAACAAGGCGTGCTCCGCTTAATCCAAAAGCAAGTCACAAGGCCGGCTACCCAACCTCCTCTGTTGGGAGTCTGGCATTTAGTGATAACAGGTGACGATTTGGGACACAAACATTAAACATTTATAAATAATGTTGGTGTTTGTTACCAAATCAAACCTGTTATCAACGTTGATTTGCCCAACCCATCCTCCCCTCTTTGCTCGGCCTTGACTCAAAACAGGTCTTGCTCAACATGGGAAAAAGAGTGATGGACATGCGCGGAGTGCACGCCACCTGGCGGACGATCGACGCAGCGATCAAGGGAGATAATTTTGTTTGCAGGAGATCTCCAAATGGAGGATATTGGCATTTAGTGATAACAGGTTTGATTTGGTAACAAACACCAACATTATTTATAAATGTTTAATTTTCGGAAGGTCAACTTTTATCGCCACATTTTAACCTACGTCCACTTTGAGCTGTGATAGGAAAGCCATGACCTCTTACCCTACATGTACATACACAGCCAGAGTTTCTGAGTTAGAACATCGGCATGACACAAGGATGTCCTTAGGGGGGGCATATAGCGATCGCTTTGTCCGTCCGTCCGTCTGTCCGTCCGAATTTCTTGTCCACGCAATATCTCGGTTAATATTTGATGGACAGGATTGAAACTCGCATGTAATGTGGCCAGTGCCTCGTAGTTGTGCAGCGTAGAGTTTTTTCCGAGTTCCGGTATAATTTTCAAGAGTTATGGCGCTTTTTCTGAAATCTCTGTGAATGGGACTTGTCCGGGCTGGATCTTGGTTAATATTGTATGGACAATTATGAAATTTGCATGATATCTGGTCAGTGCCCCACGGTTGTGCAGCTTAAAGTTTCTCCGCGTTTCGCATATATTTTCAGGAGTATTGGCCCTTTTTTCTTCAAAACTTTGTGAATTGGGACTTGTCCGGGCTGGATCTCGGTAATATTGTATGGACAATTATGAAATTTGCAGGATATGTGGTTAGTGCCCTATAGTTGTGCAGCGTGAAGTTTCTCCGCGTTTCGCATATATTATTTTCAAGAGTTGTGGCCCTTTTTTCTTCAAATCTTTGTGAATTGGAACTTGTCCGGGCTGTATCTCGGGTAATATTGTATGGGCAATTATGAAATTTGCAGCATATGTGGTCAGTGCCCTGTAGTTGTGCAGCGTGAAGTTTCTCCACATTTCGCATATATTTTCAAGAGTTATGGCCCTTTTTTCAACAAATCTTTGTGGATTGGGACTTGTCCGGGGTTAATATTGTATGGACAAGTATGAAATTTGCATGATATGTGGTCAGTGACCCACAGGTGTGCAGCGTGAAGTTTCTCTGCTTTCGGTTGTATTTTCAAGAGTTATGGCCCTCTGTTTATCAAACCTAAGTGAATGGGATATATTTATTTGTCCAGGCTGAATCTCAGTCCATAACCGATTTGGACCAGGAAAATGGCTATATTATATGTTATTCTACATTCCAAAGCAGACAACATCGGTCCTGAAGTATGAAATTGCTCCAAAAAGAGTGAATTGGGTGCAAAATTCAAAGTTCACTGATCGCTTCATAATTTCACCACAATGTAATCCCAAGGAATATAGGTCTCATAACCAGGTCACATTTTCGGATTTGGCGAAAGCCCTGGAGACCATCTTGCATCGAAACATCATATTATCACTTGTTGGTTGATACTTGGAATATGTATTATGTGAAGCATGGCAAAAAAAGTGACTGAAACAGAACTTTTATAATTATCCAAATTAGGCCTCCACCAACCAATAAAGAACAGAACAATGGCGGGGCAGTGTCGGATTAAAGCGGAAGGAAGGGGGCGGGGGCATACAATTGAGCAATCTCTGATTGCTTCCTTCCTGTGTTGTCATTAATTTCAAAATATCCAGATTGGACAAAACGTTTTTTCCACGTTAACTATATGAAAAGATGATAAGATCAATAATATTTGGCAGAATTTGATACCTTGGAAATGAACTGGGCAAAAGTTCATATATTTGGATGACCCCTTACTCTGCCACGCAGGTTTACCTGAGTCAATAGGACACAAAATCAGTCATCACCAAAATGCTTCGTCTGGTGCCAGTTCCATCCTCATATGCTCTCGAATTGCATCATTTGATGGGTCCCCCCCCCCCCCCCCCCAACGCAATAGTTGGACCATATAACTTTTGTGAGTGACCCTGTAGCTTCATTTCTTAAGAAAAACACTGCAATGCCTCAAACAAACTATGTTTCTGTGGATTCATACTATGTGTTTTATATTGAGCCATTTTATTGCGAATATTTGCATTTGAAAACTACCTTCCACCAAAATTTGGGGGAAATCCGGGGGCGCCCCGTAGATCAGATCTCCGCGTGACACACGGAATCTACGCGTAACTACGCGTAAAATACGTGTAGTTGATTTCCGCATGGCTCCGCATTGGCCACGCGGAATCATGCGGAGTATTGGGACGATTCAACACGGAATCTACGTGTAGAAAACTCCGCATGACACGGAGGAACGCGGAGGAACGCGGAGGAACACGGAAACTGAGAAATTACTGAAATATGCATATTGACACGGAGAAAACTCCGAATGACGCGGAGTCACACGGAGTTATCTCCGTGTGGAACACGGAAACTGAAAAATGACAGAATTATGCATATTGCACAGCCCTTATTAAAATACAATTAAGCCTTCTGGTGACTAGTTGCAGCAATATTGCAGCAATATCTTTTCGTATGCAAATTAGGTTGCTGCAATAGCACCAGAAGTGTTGCAGCAATATTGCTGCAACTAGTTGCCAGAAGGAGAATTTGCGGCAACACATTGCTGCAACTATGTCACTTTTCATATGCAAATTAGGTTGCTGCACTATCGCCAGAATTGTTGCGGCAATATTGCTGCAACAAGTCGCCACAAGCTAAAATTGCAGCAGCATTCCAGTCAAGCATGTTGCTGCAATATTGCATGTACATATGTGATTGACATCCAAAAATCACAAAAATGTGAAAATATTTAAGTTTGTAACCCAACCAAGTATAATAACATCTCTCACGAGTCCTGGGTGCCTGGCTTACGAGGACGAATAGAAAGAAGATATTGGGGGTCATGCACTGGCACAGCTCCTCCGATAGCTCACATATAATCACAAACACAAGTTAATCTGTTAGGTTTTGAATATGAAGAACAAGACAAGGTGATATGAATTATATTTAATTTGGTATTTTAAACATGTTAAAGGTTGAAATATCACTATTATAAACTTGAGTGGCATAATCGACTCAGCATGGTATTGTATATTTTCCTACCTGTTATCCAGAGTCCTAAACAAGAGACGGTATGTAAATACTTAGAGGTGTGGAGCTCTTCGAAATTTATTGCACTGTCTGGCCCTGGCAATTAATTAGATAGATGAAACTCCAATGCTGAATAGGAGCAAACTCTCTCATGATCTGGGAAGACTATCAATTTCTTTAAATTGTGAATAGTTAGCACACTTTAGCATGTTCAGTGACATAAGTTAACCATGTCACGATTTTATAAAAAATCTTTCATCTAGGCATCCAATAATATTTCGTCATCACTCGGTTCACTGAAAGGATTGATCCATGCCTTGTGAATGTGTTTTTTTTTTCAAGTAAATTCCAGCACAGTGCTACTTCTTTGAAAATTATGGATCGACAGTATGTCTTGTGTCACAACTCCAACCTGGGCAGGGGTATCCAGTGTGCCTCTTCATGCTGTTCTTCCGAAATTCCCCAATATCAGTTCCACAATCAGTACACTGATATAGGCCTACCTGAAAATAAAATGCAAACAAATAAAATCAAATATAAAATTAATATTTTGACGTTTTTGCCCATATTTCGGATATAAATTTTTACACAAATGAAATCTTTTGGATATTAAACAATTATTGAAATTAATAGTTATCAAGGATCACAATTTTGCTTTTCTGAATTTCTTGGTAAAGTTGCCACACCATGACACATGCCATAGTTGTACAGTGTCCTCTTTTGAGCAGAATTTGTTGTGGAAATGTCAGGAACGAACGAGCATGTTGGTGGTGGTTTTACTTTTTTCAACTTAACAAACACACAGGTTTAATTAAACTTGGTTGTTTTTGAACTTCAATGAGTAAGATAAAACATGAAAGACAACCACGGAACATCACTGAACAATTGAATTTAATCTTACCAGATGTGTTGTTGTTGTCGAATGTCGTCGGACGCACATCAGCCCGGCCGCCTTTGGAGTATTCGGACACATGATTCACACGTCATCATCACATGGCAGTAAGAGTGTTGCCCAAACGTTTGCCAGACTACCAAGTGTATAATTAAAAGCATCCATTTACGACATACTGGTTGAACCAGAACTGGACAGAAGTACAACGAACACCCGCCAATAATTTTTGAAACGGCGAAATTTGGCGCTATTCTTGCAGCACGAGATCACGTGGAGCGGGGAAATTCATTCAGTATCATCACTAGGCGGATAACTATTCACGGTACAGCATGGTAGTGTCTGGTGTTGTTGTTGTGTCTGTTCCGGATGTACCGACCGACGAATCATGTTGTTGTTCAATGACGGCTGCTGTTCAGATAGCTGCAAGATTTTACTCCCACACAAATAGATTTCACTCTTCTAAGTACCACTCCACATTCCAAAGAATAAATCATTGAATATATCATTTTAGTTGTTTTGTAATTAGCGTCTGCTCTCTCTCTCTTTTCCCAC
The DNA here is from genome assembly GCA_036873755.1 of Hanleya hanleyi. NCBI lineage: Eukaryota > Metazoa > Mollusca > Polyplacophora > Lepidopleurida > Hanleyidae > Hanleya > Hanleya hanleyi. Next base: position 10,205 of record JAVTVY010001847.1, on the reverse strand, counting down.
GACCTCTCAATGCTACGCGTCAAAAATAAACGGCTCGAGAAGTGTATGTATAAAAACTCGGACTTCAACCTAAAATCGGATCTCCGGATCAATTATTTTTCTTTCATGAGAATACTACCAATTCTCACTTAGAATACTGAACTGTCTGAAGAATAAAATAATTCTTGTCGTTTGTAAGGACAGTAATTAGTCTTAATTAAACATTAAACATTTATAAATAATGTTGGTGTTTGTTACCAAATCAAACCTGTTATCACTTAAATGCCAATATCCTCCATTTGGAGATCTCCTGCAAACAAAATTATCTCCCTTGATCGCTGCGTCGATCGTCCGCCAGGTGGCGTGCACTCCGCGCATGTCCATCACTCTTTTTCCCATGTTGAGCAAGACCTGTTTTGAGTCAAGGCCGAGCAAAGAGGGGAGGATGGGTTGGGCAAATCAACGTTGATAACAGGTTTGATTTGGTAACAAACACCAACATTATTTATAAATGTTTAATGTTTGTGTCCCAAATCTTCACCTGTTATCACTTAAATGCCAGACTCCCAACAGAGGAGGTTGGGTAGCCGGCCTTGTGACTTGCTTTTGGATTAAGCGGAGCACGCCTTGTTCTGATTTTGTAAATCTAATATGCCTAGTAATATCCTGATAATTCCCGTGTCGTATAGAAGCGTAGGGAGTTCGAGGTATTACAAGTAATGCGGCGAGAGGTGGACTCTGTTCCTACCCTTTGCTCGCATACTTGGCTAGATAATCAGATGCCATCGTGATGCCTTGAAGTCCCCTCGTCTCCGGCATGGTCTGTCCTCTATGCTTGTGGAATTGTCGGGATCTTGCTTGCTTGATCGGTGCCCCCCCCCTTTTTTGATAGGAGTGGTAGACTATACCCTGGGCTGTAGCTATAGGTCCAGTGTAGTCATCCTATCTGTCTGTACAGACATGTCTGAAGATAGCAATCAGCATGAGTTGAATTGATCGTCCAAGCGCAGGTGTCAACAGTATCGTTCAACGATAAGTTTTCCCCAAAGTGGCCCGGACGTCACACTGGCTCTAATCTTGTGAGACGATGTCTCCATAAAGGAGAAGGAGCGTTGATGGCGAGTTGGTTAAACCAGTCGGCAGTCTTCTTCAACCCAGACGGTGATCATGGACTAGTGATGTCCGCTGATGGGTCTGTTAGAAGTGATGAGAGAGGAAGACAGCTGGAACCTCTTGTCGGTTCTATAAAGAGTGCTCCAGGCCTCTGACTGGATATAAAAACCTCTTCTCCTCCAGCAGGTACACGAAATCTGTTAGCGCTGGAATCTGGTACAGTCTTTGGACGTCTGGTCCCTGACGTGTGGAATCATTCTAAATGACGAAATCCGGGATGGGATGAAAGGCTCTGGTTGATCAGTCTGTCATCCCTGTCAAGGAACTAGGTTCTACTGCGCAATGCTCTGATTGCGTAGTGAAGACTGTCATGGAGCTGTCTTGCAGGACAGGATCTTGACTGCAGTTGGTAGAACTGATTCGAATGGCAGGCGTAAGAATGCCCTAGTACCACATCCAGGTCTCCTTGGGTGGTAATTGATGTGTTCGGCGAGACTGTAAGGTGAAGACCATGGAAAGCTGAAATGCTGGAATGTAGTCGGTTCCGTGGGTGAACTTGACAACCCTGGATGATGCTGAGTGATACCCCTGTGTACTGCTTGACTGAGATTCCCTGCCCTGATACAGATGCAGAAGGAAAAACCAGCTGTTGCTGGAACAGAAACAGTGTTGGCCACAGGTCCTCTACTATAGTACCTTCTCCGGGCTTGATGCGACTGTACAGTAAATAGTAGCTTGCTGCTGTCCTTGTCTGTACAATTGGTCCTGGAGAAAAACCCTGGTCTGCAAGGAAATTCTGGACTGTAGCAGACGTGGGGGTTCGGCCGTTGCGGGTCCCGGTGCCCCCGTGGAAAAGTGATCTTCCGGTTGTAGTACCTTGTAGGACTTGGAGAAAGCTGTCGGCGGGAACCCTGAAGTGATGTGAAACACATGGTGTTGTGACATGGTATTGCTGATACCGTGCTGCTAGGACCAGTGTTGATGTTTCTAGAAGACAGTGACTGGAATCTTGCTCCCCCCCAAACTTGACGCAACTGACGACCGTACTGAACGTTCGTAATCAATGCTGATGTGATGTACAACCGCAACCTCCAAGGGGGACCGCCTTCTAGCGTAGATATCCCTAAGGAAGATGATGCGTTGCTTGTCTGTCGTGGTATCCATGTGATGTGTCGGCTATCTGTTGCCGGACTAATGGCCCCCTCTAAGCTATGAATTCCGCATCGGTGAATGTGAAGTTCTATGTGCTTGGTTGAAACTGACTCAGGCATCGCCACTCTGGAAGGGGGGTGAAGATGTTCCGGGACGAGCATCCTTAGATTGCTTGTTCTTGCGCTCAGGATCAGTTGTAGTTGAGAAACTGTAATGAGGAGTACCTGGAGCTAGCCAAAACTGTGCTAGGTCCCGGGTGAGTAGTAGACTGGGTCATGGTGTTGATGGTCTGGTTCTCGGTGCAGGTTCCATATGCCGGAAACCTGCTTGCCGCTTGAATGTAGCCGTACTACATAATCCGTGGGGTCCCTGGAAATATCCCTGGACCGCCATGATCATCGAGGCGAAACTGGACAAAGGCCTCTGGAGACGTCGAGAAAGTGACGACAATCGGGAGTCGGAGTCCAACTCCTGTAGAGTCGAATATGTTCAGTAAGTGTCCGGCCCCGTCGTCTGGTCCGGTCTCTACTGTCATCCCGATGAATGCTGGAGTCCCAGGTTCTGTTCTGGAGTCCTAATTCGCCTTCCGGATTAAAGATGACTTTATCCTCGTGTCCTCTTCCAGTGTCCGGGTCCGTGTTGACTTGGCCTTGGAAGGGACCTCAATGTGAAACTAGGCTTGCCCACTGTAGACTGGATGTCTCACCCCAAAGAAAAACGGGTTAAGTCAAACCGACTAGCCGTTTCTCCCGAAATAGATTCCCCTGATCATGATGTCGGGTGTAGGTGGAGTCCTAGATTATCCGATGAGGAGTAGGATCCGGCTCTTAGAAGACTGAGGATGATCGTCAGATGAAGTGTCGGGACTTGGAGTAGACCTCACGTAAGGACTGACTTCTTCGGCGCTGATCTTCTATATCATCAGGGTCGACCGTTCTACAATCAGGTGAGTGAAGACTCGAAGCTTGGGAAGGATGAAAGGATGACTAGTGGTTTGAAGGTGAAGCTTGAGAACCATCAATTCTGAATGACGAGGTTGACCTCTGTCCCGGCCGGGAGATTCCCTCTTTGCCTTGGAACTGTCCTTCCTTGTAAGGGCGAACACCACTCTGAGCATCTAGCTTGGGTTGTCCGAGTTCTGACCGGAAAGACCCTCCGTGGCGACCTCCTCTGTTAGAGTCGATAAGGCGCCGAAGAATTCCATCTTGGCCCGTGAAAAGGTCAATGATCCCGCTTATGCTTCACGTCTGGATCCTGAATCACCTTGGAAATAGCCGTCAGGAACCAATCAGAGTATGATGTAATTCTGTGTTGTGTCAGCATCATATCTTCCACAGCACAGGCTTGCCTCTGTTGAAGTACCCCCGCTGGTGTGGTGTCCTCGTGAAGTTCAACAGTCTGTCAAGATCCGGTTCAGACTTCGGGCCCTGAACGGTGGATTGTCTCCGTGAAGAGTGTAAGCCCTGTAAGGACCGGGCTCCTGGAGAGATGACGAAGTCTCCAATTGTCGATCCAGTGCGTCGTATAGGTTGGCTGATGCTGGAGATGGTGCGCAGGTTGGCGCAGCTTCCTCCTCAGAAGGTTTGTTAAAACCGTAAAGAGATGTCGTAGTAAGTCTTCTCCGTTCCCGGCAAGGTCATCAGGCTGCTTGTCATCGCCGACCACCGGTCTGGGCATCTCTGGAGTCAACGTATGTACCGCCGCTATCCTGACTTTGAAGGGTAGCATGTCTTATTCTTCTACCTCCGCCCGACGTAGGAGGTGAATCCGTATGAGATGAGGATGCCGAGGAAGTGGAACGTCGTGCGCCGCTATCCTGACTTTGAAGGGTAGCATGTCTTATTCTTCTACCTCCGTCCGACGTAGGAGGTGAATCCGTATGAGATGAGGATGCCGAGGAAGTGGAACGTCGTGCGTGATCCTCATATCGTGTGATCTCACGGGTCTCCGATGAAGGAACTCTACCCTGGTAAGGGGCTGTGAAGCCTGGGGATGACTGTGTTTCTTGACCAGGCTTGCCTTGGAAGGTACCCCTGGAGCAGAAGTCTGTTCCTTGGGGGCAGGTCCAGAATGGTGATCTACGAGTCCTGTTCATCTCTGGACTTCCGTTTTATCCCGATGCTACGGGCTACGGTGATGGTGGGTAGACGTCCGCTCCTCGCCATCAATGCTTGTTGACGAGAAACCGGTGAACAGCTTCTCCCTCATCTGTTGTAAGGTCGCTCCGGGGTATGGTCCCTATGGTACCGACTGGACCGGTAGGCTGGACTAGGTGAAGGGGTCCGACGTCTAGGACGGTCCCTCTCTCGATGATGACGTACAGGATAGGAATCTCGGCGTTGTAACGGTGTGCGACTTCGTTTACGAAATCTGCTTGCCGTAGTACCGAGGTATGGCTCCGTTGTATGGGTCTAAGCTGGAGTAGAGGCCGGCTCACGGCGTTCTGGCCGAGTCCGTTCCTCATAAGTCCGTGACTCCTTGGATGTGGAGTCTCGGTGATCTGTATAAGTCCGTTCTGCTTGAGTCCGTGACTTCTCAGGTGTAGACTCTCGGCGCGCTGGATAGGTCCGTGTGGTATCCAGCTCCGTGATACGGCTCCGGGTGCGTGGTACGGTTCCGGGCTGTAGTTTCCTCCCGCGGTGCTCCGGTATCGGAGTCACGGTGGTCTGGATAGGTCCGTGAGGTCTCCAGTTCCGTAGTACGGCGCCCTGGATAGGGCCGTGATCTCTGGATAGGGCCGTGATTCCTTGGAATCCCGGCCCCTGTAGGCCTTTGGCTTGTCCGACTCCCGGCGTCCGGTATAGAGCCGTGACTCCGTGGAACCGGTGAGCTGTGCTTGAGCCGGGGTCCCGCTGTAGTGGTGGAGTCCGTGATCTTGATTCTCGGACTGCCTTTTTCGCCGTGTCCCTCTGTGTCTCCGGGGTATGGCGGTTCTTTGGGGACTTGGATGAACGGGAGTTGGTATCCGAGTACTCGCTTTGATCCGTGTCTGTGACGGGGCTGTCTAGTAGAGTCCCTGTCAGCACTCTAGCCGGTGCAGTAAAGTAAACCGTATCGCCGTGGCTTGGGCTTGACTGGTCTGCACTTTGCCTATTCTCTCGGTATCCCGTTAGTCTCTGTAGGCTCTTGGCTTGACGGGGTCTCGGAGTTCTGCATTGGGCTGATCTCTCAGAGCCATGGTCCCGTATGCTGATCTAAAGTCCGTGGTCTGTAGGTGTGGACTCCCGGTGAGACGTAGACTCTCGGCGTACTGGATAAGTCCGAACTTCATAGGTCCGTGTCGTTCTGTCCCGCGGGTAGTACCGCCTCTGGAAGTAACCTCTCTCTCCGATGGTCGGGTCCGAGGTGCTCTGCAGTCGGAGTCCCGGCGCTCTGAGGTGTCGAGGTCCTTGAAGGCCCAGGGTACGGCTCTGTCCTGGGTCCCGGTTCTCCACCAGGTCCCGGCTGGCAGACTTGTCTTTCTTGAGTTGCGGAGACTTGGATGAACGGGAACTGTAATCCGAGGTCTGCCCAGATCCGTAGTTGTAACGGCTCCGGTATAGGTCCGTATCTCATCTTCTCCGGTGAACTTGAACTAGGCCGTCTTGGGTCTGTAACTTGTTCACCGTCTTAAAATGTAGCTCCAGGGTACTGCTCTTCGCCGTGGAGCTGTGATCCTGTGTCCGTGATCTGTACTGTTTCACGGGACTTGTGAAGATTCCACTGGTAACAGTATCGTTTTCAACGATAAGTTGCTGGTAGGAACTTCGTTTACAGCCAAGTCGTTGAAGAGGGCCTGAGTAGCTTGCTTCTCAGCTGGACATCTTGCCAGGTCAATGGCCGCTCTCCAGAGTTGACTGCGTCGCCATAGGTGACTGTAAACACACCTTTGAAAACAAAGAAAAATGCAAGTCTTTAACTGATTAAAACTGACGACATTCTTCGTTCCTATAAATCTTATAGCTGGGCGACTACGTTGGTTCATAATGAACTACGGGAGAGAAAAAATAACCCTAGAGTGCGTCTATAACAATCCAAAAGTTACTGTTTACAGGAGCTCTTTCAAAACAGGTCTTGTCACCAAGACTGCAAAGGAAAAGAGTGATGGACATGCGCGGAGTGCACGCCACCTGGCGGACGATCGACACAGCGATCAAGGGAGATAATTTTGTTTGCAGGAGATCTCCAAATGGAGGATATTGGCATTTAAGTGATAACAGGTGAAGATTTGGGACACAAACTTGTCACGATACTTCTAATTTTCGAGTCCGCTTCCGGATTTTTGCAGTTTCGATTCCGAATTTTTTGCAAATCGGCAATTCATCTGGCCTTTGCTAGGGTTCAGTTTTCGTGGATTCACTTCTGCGTGAACTCTGTTACTAAACTGATCAAGTCTATGTTGTCTAAAGAGTATCATTGCGAAGCAAAGACCCAGAAGAAAGAAATATTTGAATACTTGGGCTACATCAATGTTTAAAACTGCTGCTAATTTCACAAGACTCTATAACTCCCGCGACTTTGAATGGAAATCCAAATGTTGAATACAACTTGAACAACAACAACATGCCGAATATCCGTCCCATGATAGAAACTGTGGATAGTTTTGTTTCCTTTAACTTATTCCAATTTAAGGACTTTGTTTCTTTTGCAAAAGCCATGTGATAGAGGTCTGGTGTAATAATTTTATTAATTTCATTTATTTAGAGTTTGCCGTTCCAAAAATAAATAAATAAACAAAAAAATAACTCAGTGCTCCAAAGAAAGGTAAGGTAATATTTGTTCAAAGGATAATCCTTAAAGTATTAATGAACTAATGAGAACAAAAGTATAACAATAGTGAGAAACGAGCGTACCGGTAGTGAAAATGATAAGTAGGCCCTACCGGTACTGATTACGGTTCATGTTAGTTTGGTGAGGTTCTGCTTGAGAAACTATAAGATAACATTTGTTCATAAGATTTTGACTTGTATAATATGTCTATTCTTGAGAGTTGAATTAAAACAGAACTTAATTGAACTTTCATTTGTTTATGTCATTTACATGTAGTGCATTTGGCTCTATTGGGGAACGCTGTATTTGATGCCATTGAAATTGTGATCTCTTATATGTAATACATTATCTTACATTGCTATGTCCAATATGGCCTGGACCTGTGTAAATGTATATCCTATTATTGAAAAATAATCTAAGTCCAATCCGTGTCAAAAATAATCAAAGTCCTCTCCGTGTGGATATATGCAGCTTACACGGAAATTTTGCAGTTCCGTGTTGTTCCGTGTAAATTCCGTGTAGATCCGTGTGAATGCGGAGATTTGAGCTACGGGTGCAGCCTGGTCAATGTCTGGTCACCCGACACGATATATTAAAGAGGCATCACAACATCAGAATGAAGTGAAAAATAAATATAAATAAATGAAAATTTTACAGTAATAGTCCAGGCTTGCAAAATATGTAAGTTAAATAATGCATATCAAAAAAAAATTATTTGTGAATCCTGTCATTGGAAGACCATCATTTTGAAGCAACTGAAGATTTGTGTGTATAAGGCAGAACCCTTCAAAGCCTTAAGGCTCTAGTTTTTTGCTTAATTGGCTAGCTGTTTTAATGGGGGGGTGTAGCCCGACAAATCGGATATCTGGAAGAGGGAATAGCAGTGAATAATGTGAAATCAATGGGAAAACACAATATTTATCAAGTTGAAGTGCTTTTATTACAATCACTACAGATATTCAGGCCCTCGAAATACAACCATGAATGGCACTTTTCATGGTTTGTACCAGTAACATTTATAGCATAATACAAAATATATTGAATATCACAAGTAAGGTATAAAACAAGGAGGTACATTATACCAATGCAAATGAAGCAAATATTTTGACTGGCCTAGCCGATAGGAAGAGTATATCTGCATTGAGAATGGATTTCAGGCCAATGATGTCCATAGTGAAGAGCATAATTTCTGTTACCGTCAGATGTCCATATCTGACATTGTATAATTGGCTAAACATATCGCATCACTTCTCAAATAGAATGTTTAGTTTTATTTAGTACTTTCAAAGTAGATTGGTTGGTTAAACAGATAATAAAATAGACTTGGCCTCATAGAGGGCACTGTTTCCGAAACCGGAAGTCGTTATCGCAACCGGACAAATTGGTAACAACAACAACGGTAACTGTACGATCATATTCAATAACCTTTTGTGGAAATTGTTTATGCTCTGCAATAAAGGGGTGAATGCTACATATTTTCATACCGAATAGATAACTCGGTCACGCTTGCTATCGAGCCCAACAGTTGAAGACTGATTTTGTTTACGGAACCGGATAATCTTCTGTAATCTTGTTTGTACATGTGTACATGGCATTGTTTTTAACAATCATTGATATATGTATATCTATTTTTATGTTTCTATATGTATTCATGTATGAAAATAAGTAATAAGTAAAGCAAGTAGTAAGTTCAAATCTGATTATCCCAAAGACGATTTTTAAATCATTGTGGTAGTCCAAATATCATATGTGACTAGTTCAACAAGCTAAACAGTTAGGACGATCCACAGGGGCTTGTAGTTGGTCGGTTATTAATTATGATATTAATATTTATATATACTCTCTCCTACATGTACTCTATTATATCAAGGGGACTCAGTGGAAGCCACGCCTTTCCGCCAAACCCCCCGACCAAAACGGCAACTCACAGATTCAATAAAACTTTATTCGTCCTTATTTCTTACCACAACGTGCTCTCCAAACTTCAATTCATTAGTTCAAACTTAATAACTCTTCGATCTATTCCTTTTAATTGCGTAAATCCATCAATCAAGACAGCTCCACTCCCGCCCTTTCAACGTTTATGTCAAAGAACTGGGAACGGCAGTCGAGTGCACGTGACTAGCAAGTGACCCGCCGATACGGGCTGAATTTGCTCGCGTGATTTCAATGGCCGAAATTACTATAAGGCTTTCACATTTTCTGCATTTGAATGTTAAATTTTAACCATCAGTATCACGCATAAGAGAAGGCACATACGGTACCAAAAAAGGTAATTTACAGAATTTTTATCTCTAAGCGACTGGGTCGACTGAGTGCATTCCGTTTTTCCGGTCTTGTAATCCTAAATTTTGATGGCGTCATGTGCGAGAATCAGAATCACACATAAGTATTATAAAAATGATGGCGGATTTCGTTTTTGAAAGGTCGAGCTCGATATTATTTTTTTTCCATTTATGAAAATGAAAGGAGTTGGACAGAGGAAATAAATAGCCAGGTATTTGGCAAATATACATGTATTCTATCCAAACGAGAGAAAATCGGTTGACCACATTGACTTTTTGAAGCAAAAATCCTCTCAATGTGATCCAGGCCTGGCAGCACAAATTCTGGGGGGGGGGGGGGGGGGGTGAGTGGGCGGAAAGTGCCCCTCTATATATTTTCGCTATCGCAAAGGTCAGAGGGCTGAAACTTACCACACTATATCTCTTTGGGTCAAGCTATACAAGAATATGTGGAAAAAAATCCAAGATGGCCAACATGGGGCCGTCACAGTCCTGTCATTTTCAAAAAGAGCGTTTGTGTCCCAAATCTTCACCTGTTATCACTTAAATGCCAATATCCTCCATTTGGAGATCTCCTGCAAACAAAATTATCTCCCTTGATCGCTGCGTCGATCGTCCGCCAGGTGGCGTGCACTCCGCGCATGTCCATCACTCTTTTCCTTTGCAGTCTTGGTGACAAGACCTGTTTTGAAAGAGCTCCTGTAAACAGTAACTTTTGGATTGTTATAGACGCACTCTAGGGTTATTTTTTCTCTCCCGTAGTTCATTATGAACCAACGTAGTCGCCCAGCTATAAAGATTTATAGGAACGAATAATGTCGTCAGTTTTAACCAGTTTAAGACTTGCATTTTTCTTTGTTTTCAAGGTGTGTTTACAGTCACCTAGGGCGACGCTGTCAACACTGGAGAGCGGCCATTGACCTGGCA
>JAVTVY010001846.1:0-33324 GCA_036873755.1 Hanleya hanleyi | reverse complement strand
GGTATGAAGTACAGATGTATGATGTATACAGGTATGATGTACAGATGTATGATGTATACAGATATGATGTACAGTGGTATGATGTATACAGGTGTGATAGACAGATGTATGATGTATACAGCTATGATGTACAGATGTATGATGTATACAGGTATGATGTACAGATGTATGATGTATATAGGTGTGATAGACAGATGTATAATGTATACAGGTGTGATAGACAGATGTATGATGTATAGAGGTATGATGTACAGATGTATGATGTATACAGGTATAAAGTACAGATGTATGATGTATACAGTATGATGTACAGATGTATGATGTATACAGGTATGAAGTACAGATGTATGATGTATATAGGTGTGATAGACAGATGTATGATGTATACAGGCATCATGTACAGATGTATGATGTATACAGGTATGATGTACAGATGTATGATGTATATAGGTGTGATGGACAGATGTATGATGTATACAGGTATGATGTACAGAGGTATGATGTATATAGGTGTGATAGACAGATGTATGATGTATACAGGTGTGATGTACAGATGTATGATGTATATAGGTGTGATAGACAGATGTATGATGTATATAGGTGTGATGTACAGATTTATGATGTATATAGGTGTGATAGACAGATGTATGATGTATACAGGTGTGATGTACAGATGTATGATGTATACAGGTATGATGTACAGAGGTATGATGTATACAGGTATGATGTACAGATGTATGATGTATATAGGTGTGATAGACAGATGTATGATGTATATAGGTGTGATGTACAGATTTATGATATATATAGGTGTGATAGACAGATGTATGATGTATTCAGGTATGATGTACAGAGGTATGATGTATATAGGTGTGATAGACAGATGTATGATGTATACAGGTATGATGTACAGATGTATGATGTATATAGGTGTGATAGACAGATGTATGATGTATATAGGTGTAATAGACAGATGTATGATGTATACAGATATGATGTACAGATGTATGATGTATATAGGTGTGATAGACAGATGTATGATGTATACAGGTGTAATAGACAGATGTATACAGGTATGATGTATACAGGTATGATGTACAGATGTATGGTGTATACAGGTATGATGTACAGATGTATGATGTATACAGGTATGATGTACAGATGTATGATGTATATAGGTGTGATAGACAGATGTATGATGTATACAGGTGTAATAGACAGAGGTATGATGTATACAGGTATGATGTACAGATGTATGATGTATACAGGTGTGATAGACAGAGGTATGATGTATACAGGTATGATGTACAGATGTATGATGTATATAGGTGTGATAGACAGATGTATGGTGTATATAGGTGTCATAGACAGAGGTATGATGTATATAGGTGTGATAGACAGATGTTTGATGTATATAGGTGTGATCGACAGAGGTATGATGTATATAGGTGTGATAGACAGATGTATGATGTATACAGGTATGATGTACAGATGTATGATGTATACAGGTGTGATAGACAGATGTATGATGTATATAGATGTGATAGACAGATGTATGATGTATATAGGTGTGATAGACAGATGTATGATGCATATAGGTGTGATAGACAGATGTATGATGTATATAGGTGTGATAGACAGATGTATGATGTATATAGGTGTGATAGACAGATGTATGATGTATATAGGTGTGATAGACAGATGTATGATGTATACAGGCATCATGTACAGATGTATGATGTATACAGGTATGATGTACAGATGTATGATGTAGCAGGCCTTATTTTTTGACGCGAACGCTCGTTCAGGTTACGTGAAGGTTACGCAAATCGTATTTTACGCGAACGGTCACCGTTCACGTGGGGCGAATTTTATCTGCTAGCTTATTTTCATAAGTCGGCAGTGTCTGTCTGCACAAACTGGAAATAAAATAAGTGGCGACAGTTATATTTGCGCGTATACCGTGCACTTTCTCTTTCTCCTATTGTCGACTGGCAGGTTAATTTACACGGCCGTGGTTGTTTGATAAATCATGAATTGCTTATGGCCTGGTTAAATTCTTTGTGTCGGAGTGGTTTCGTTTTCACTGGCCAGACAATTACGCATGCCCAGATGGAAATAGGTCAGCACTGCCATTTACAGCATGTTGACCTCAACACGTGCTGCCAGCACCGGGCGATCTCAATCATGAAGTCTGGTGATCACGGGGGGTGGAAAGACCGTCGCATGCAAATTACAACACCATCATTCTTGGGTTTTGTATTCGAATGAACCGTTACCTTATTCTTATGTCATTGAAATAATGCCACCGTTTTGACGGGTATAAAATATTCATATGATCAAATAAATATGAACTCGTATTCAGCTTTGTTACACCTTTCACCCCTGTTGATTTTGCCAAGTGACTCAAGTGAGTCTATCCCGGCCAGTGTGGTTCATGTCCAAAAACAATGAAAACTGTGGGGGAGATGGATTGTAGTTAAGTTTCTCCGTAAATCAAATAGCATTTCGTTGGTATTTGTTCTCTTATGAACAGTAAGATAATCTTTAAATTCTTTTCACACTAGTGTAATGTTCTCATGGTTTCGGGAGAATAAATATCTTTTTGTTTGAACAATGGGAAAACAGTTAATTGTGTATGCGTGCTCTTTCACCCCTGGAGTCAAAATCAGAATGGGACAGACATAAGCCTCATGGCAAACTGATGATACGGACTAGAGCGGGTTTACAGATTGGATTTACAGCTGTTCTATTAGAAATTAAGCATAGATTCCGTCGGTTTATAAATGGTATGGCAATTAATCATTAGTGAATACACAATAGCAGACCTATCAAGTCTCACGCATTCGGCGTGAGACTCACGCATTGGGCTTCAATCTCACGCTCTCACGCAGCCACCTATAAATCTCACGCATTCGCCAATTCAATAAAAAAAATCTGTAAAACACAAGTCTTTTGCTCAAAGTTATGTGTCCGACGCACACGGTATACAGGAATGCCCTACGGAAATCACAGTCGTCAGCCTTGGGTCGTCATGTGATACGTTCCCGCTCTAAAACTGTTTCATCGGCTTCCTGTCATATCGGGCACCCGCATGCCTATAATACGCAAAACGCAGTATCGGGAACCAGGCTGTCAAAATGTCTGACACGCGGTCAGGACTTGCAGGACGATATAACTTCCAATATTTTAACGATGGCGACGAAATAATCCCAGGTGGGTGATTAAATATTTTTGATCACATATACATCATGTATAAGGCCTACGCAATATATTTGGTGACAAATATCATATAGACCTTCCAAAAATACTAGCAATATTCTTACTTCCATCAGTAAAACAATCAGAAAAACAAACAAAACAACCAAAAAAATGAGTAAAGAACTAAGTGATGATTTATGACTTTATTCATCTAAAATTGGCCAGAACGCGTCTCCAGCCATCTAGAACCCCAGAGCTTCCGGGGCCTAGGCGGCCCCTGGACCCTCGCCTTAAGTGCTGGGATAGTCGCTGTAAATCTCACTCTTTGGGAAATTTTAAAGTTGAGAGGTCTGCAATAGTCGTGTGACGGGAAAATATCACGATGTGGCTGTCAAGTGTCGTACTGTCCATGTCAAGCAGTTTGAATTTGCCACAATTACCGGAGCAAGAGAGAGCAGCGGCATTACGTCAGCGTGGTCGGCAGTTATTTTTTTCTCGTATATTGTTCGTGTCCTTGAGCAAATGGTAATATGTATTAAATTTACGTAACCTTTCACGTAACCGATCGGTTACGCATCGAACTTGGTGCGTAACCGAACGATCGGTTACGTACGCAAAAAATCACGCGAACGGTAAATCGTTCACGCCAGATTTTGAAAAAAATAAGGCCTGTAGGTGTGATAGACAGATGTATGATGTATACAGGTGTGATGTACAGATGTATGATGTATATAGGTGTGATAGACAGATGTATGATGTATATAGGTGTGATGTACAGATTTATGATGTATACAGGGTGTATCAAAAAAACCGGAGTCCTAGTCCGATGACATATTTTTCATTGAGCAAAGGAGAAATCTATTTTTTTTTTTTGATTTGTCATCAAGACCGACCCTTTGGGACTGACCAGCTGAACAATTCACGATCTCTCAGCGATCGCTACGCCAGGAACAATACAGATTGCCAGACGTTCTCGAAAAGAAATACGGTGTACAAATGAAATGTCTTTTATCCACTATGAATTCATGGACATTTTGAAAACAAAACGGTGTACAATTAAAATGTCTTTTAACTCTGAATTTAACAAAAAGGTGTACAATTCAAATGTCTTTTTAACAGACAATTGAATCTCAATCTTCAACGTGTCCTCCATTTCTCTGGATGCAGGTACGCGCACGTTCATTCATTGTCGCCACGGCCCGTCTGATAAGTGCCTGGTTCTGCCTCAGGTTGTCAACTTCTGTTATGATGCGCTGTTCCAGGTCATTGAGATCTGCTGGAGGCGTGATGTACACCCTCGACTTTAGGTAACAGTTAAAAGACATTTTAATTGTACACCGTTTTGTTTCAAAATGTCAATGAAGTCAGAGTGGATAAAAGACATTTCATTTGTACACCGTATTTCTTTTCTTTCAAGGGCAGACGAATGATGTACACCAAATCTGGCGCAAGTCACATTTCACTCATAATTGAAGAATAGCTATTGTTCTAACATGCTTGATCACAGATCATTGAATTGTTCAGCTGGTCAGTCCCAAAGGGTCGGTCTTGATGACAAATCAACAAAAAAAATAGATTTCTCCTTTGCTCAATGGAAAATATGTCATAGTATTAGGACTCCGTGTTTTTTTTATACACCCTGTATAGCGACAAAGAATATTAATAGCTCATACTTGGCTGACATGATGTTGACCCAACCTCGACTCATTGTTTGCCAACCCATCTGATTCGCAGTCTCTCAAGTTTTCTCCCAATTTTCCCCCAGGAGAGCTTTTTGATCGCTCTTCTGAAATCTAGAAATGCAATGGTGAGTGATATTTGAGAAAGTGATCCCTCCCTCATCACTCATGCAAAACAAAGTTCAGGAGAGTGATCACTCCCTCATCACTCATGCAAAACAAAGTCCATGAGAGTGATCACTCCCTCATCACTCATGCAAAACAAAGTTCAGGAGTCGAGTGATCACTCCCTCATCACTCATGCAAAACAAAGTTCAGGAGTCGAGTGATCACTCCCTCATCACTCATGCAAAACAAAGTTCAGGAGAGTGATCACTCCCTCATCACTCATGCAAAACAAAGTTCAGGAGAGTGATCACTCCCTCATCACTCATGCAAAACTAAGTCCATGAGAGTGATCACTCCCTCATCACTCATGCAAAACAAAGTCCAGGAGTCAAGTGATCATGCAACTGCACTTGCATATTTTACAAACACGAGAGGCTGGATTTGTAAACTGATTGTCTTGTTTGGTTTGGTTCAGATGTTTGGAATGACCATCTTGAAATAGAACTTCGTGAATAAATGCTCAAAAGTAATTTAAACCGCTCTGTTGGGCAATGATAGGATCAAAATTAGGTCACCATTAAATCAATTTCCAATGATCTATTTGTATGATGAAAAAACTTTTCTGAAAGCAGGCCGGCACTTACATGTAATTAATACACGAGTTGAATTCTGTGTAATAAATGATGATCTAGTCAGCTGGAAGGATGATATGATGGTTGACAAAGCACATATACAAGAACCAGGTCACATGATTGTGAGCTTCTCGCTAATTGTGGAAAATTAATGGGTGTCCTTTAGGGTTGTTTCAATGAAGACTGTGTGCAAACATTCAGATCTTTTGCCAATCTTATTGATCGTATTATATCGATGAGATACAAGAAAAGGACGAAAGCACTTGAAAGATACATGGGCACGCATCAATTTCACTGAAATAGGTATTGATTTATTATTAAGTGCGCACTTATGCATCTTTTCCAGTAATTCAATTTATGAGCCGTCCAAGGTGAACCTTTACAAGTGTTTCATGTTACAATTAACGCTCACGCTTCCATGATCAGAGATGTTCAACATCAGCTAAAAAAAAGCTTGATGACATGGCAAAGTAATTCATCATTGTACAAAGACACATTGGCACACAAACCTTTCAATTTTGAGAGGGTTCACCAAATATACCTTTAGGAAGCCATGATAATGGCAGTGGAATTTCATGTGGTCAAAGAAAAGAAATTGCTGTCACTTCTCCCGTTGTCATGCGTCATTGTTATTTTCTAGATATCAAACATAGCCTTGATTTATATACTGGTGCATATGCACTCAAACGGTCACTGGAGAGACAAATACAACTAGAGTTCATATAACACCAATGCAACCACCTTGGCAGCCATCTCTCTCGTATACATACAAATTTGCACAAAATGTGTAGTCTAACCTGAATGTGAAAACCAATCCACAAACACCAAAAGTTACATGTAATCAGCTCGTCAACTCATTGGCATATGTGTACATGTAAATTTCAAGACCCATACTGATACATGTAGCTGTAATCATTAGGCTGTATTCCATTGACGGGATCTCCCCAACTCAATGAAATGGGCAAAGTCCAGACTGGTGGAAATTAGGCGAAAATTAATAACCAAAAGCTAATCAGATCATCACCTCAAACATCTCTCCTAAACTTCTGATCCAAAGCTTCAACCCTTCAGATTGTATTCTGCTCAAGAGATCATCTCAGCTAGGAGAAATGGGCAAAACATGGCAAAGTCCAAATCTCTTGTTTTTAGGCAAAAAATTTATCTATAAATACCAAAAGTTTTAGTCAGATCATTGACTCATTGACAAAAACATCCCCACAATATCTCAGATCAATAGTTTAACGGTTTAGACAGTATTGCACTCATGAGATCACCTCAACTGGGAGAAGTGAGCAAAAGATGAAGTCCAGATTTGCTGGTAAATTAATCAGGCAAACAATTTATAATCACGAACAGTTCATCTTAGGGTAAGAACACCCTCACAAAATTGGACTGTATTGCACGCCGGAGATCAGGACACTGATGGGATAAGAAGTGAGACATTAATGTGCAATGTAATACCTGCACATCACATCACAGGACATGCCTGTCTCCAGACTGTGCCCATAATATCCACCAATTACGATGTGAATATAGCATCGAAGATGCAAGAGTTGCGTGGACAAGATATCATTTAATCTACACTATTTTGAACCATGAAGAGCAATAACCCAGTAAGAAAAACTCTTCCATCAACCTGAAGAGCACATGTTCATCTCCAGACTGTGCCGATAAAATCCACCAAGTATTACGTGAACTGTATCAAAAATGTAGGAGTCGTGTTGAAAGATATCATTTAATCTGCAGTATTTTGAACTGTGAAGGGCAAAAACTCATTGAGGGAACTTCCTGTCGCTGGTTAGAGCAAATGCACATCTCCAAACTGTGCAGATAATATCCACCAAATATTAATTTGTGTCCACTTATGAAGAGTCCTGGTAAGAGGATCATTTTTAAATGATTACTTTCACATGCAAGCTCGAGCATGTTGCATTATCAGAAATACTCTAGGCTCCTTGATGTTGCTGAATTTCACTACTTCCTGTGAGAGACGATTCATGTCAACAAAACATTCAGGTGTGCAAGTCAAATACTGATAGAAAACCAAAAATCTATCAATACTATTTACCCATTAAGCAAATTGAAGCCATATTAACTTTCACCCATATAGCATCTAAGTCATTAAGTACTAATTCCTCCATCAGCAGAGTAAGGGTCAGGTTTAACAACATAAACTACACCCAATACAATCATTTATTCCAGGAGAACAAAAGTCATAAAACCTTGATTTCTGATTTCTCTGTTATTTCATTCCATGCCTTGGCTGTGTAAATACAAGGGTTGAGGTAGGACAAGGATCGAGAACAAATAAAGCAGATTGAAGTTGAATTAATTCTCTTACAAATACCACAGAGAGCCGTTACCTGAAAAATTGATATATGACAAATAGTCCAAACAGCACTTAGGTCCCACAGTCTACCATGATGGGTCTGTTTGCTGGTACTGATTGATTGTTTACAATCCCATCGAAATCGTCTATGGCATATTTCACTTTACAATGGAAAACGTATTTTGTGATTTCACCTCACATATTGAGCGGCTATACAAACCTATTAACTTGTCGTTAACTGAATCTAATATATTGAACTGCATGCAACAGAGCATTTATAAAACAATTTGAAGGGTTGGGGTAGGGGAGAGAGAAAACTCTAATTAAACAACAGAAAAACACAGATCAGTGCATGCATTGTGGATGTACCCCTTACTACAGTTTAACAAGGAATAATAGCAGGAGAGAGAGATAGGGATTAACGGTTTAACATCGTATTCAGCAATATTTCAGCTGTATAGCGACGAGGAATAATATAGCTCATACTTGGCTGACAGGATGTTGACCCAACCTCAAGTCGTTGTTTGCCAACCCATCTGATTCGCAGTCTCTCAAGTTTTAAGGAGAGCGATCACACTTGCTCTCCATTCCTCTCCCAATTTTTCTCCAGGAGAACTTTTTGTTCACTTTTCTGGAAATGCAATGCTGAGTGATGTTGGAGGGAGTGATCACTCCCTCATCACCTACGCAAAACCTAATCCAGGAGAGAGAGACTGGATTTGTAAACTGATTGTCTTGTTCAGTTTGGTTCAGATGTTTGGAATAACCATCTTGGAATAGAACTTCGTGAATAAATGCTCAAAAGTAATTTAAACTGCTCTGTTGGGAAATGATAGGACCAAACTTAGGTCAACATTGGATCAATTCCTAGTGTTCTATTCGTATGTTGAAAAAACTTACATGTATTTAAACCATTGGTTGAATTGTGAATAATAAATGATTATATACGTAGTCAGCTTTAAGAACGCTTCATGATGGTCGACAAAGCAGAATGAGTGAGCGAGTGATTTAAAATTTAACGTCCCTTTCAACAACATTCCAGTCATATCACGACGATCCGATATCAGTCGCCTCCTACGGCAAGCTTAGGGTGGCAGGGGTTATATTCTGGTAGAGGGACAAATCACATATACAAGAACCAGTTCACATGATCAGAAGTGTCCTTTTGGGTTCTTTCAATGAAGAATGTGTGCAAACATTTAGATCATTTGCCAATCTCATTGATCGAATTATATCGATGAGATACAAGACCAAGGATGAGAGCACTCGAAAGATACATGGGAACGCATCAATTTCACTGAATTAGATATTGATTTTTTACTAAGTGTGCACTTAAGCATCTTTTCCAGCAAAACAATTTATGAGCCATCCAAATTGAACATTTACATCTGTTTCATGTGACAATTAATGCTCACGCTTCCCTGATCAGAGATGTTCAACGTGAGCTAAAAAAAAGCGCGAGGACATGGCAAAGTAATTTATCTTTGTACAAAAGACACATTGCCACACAACCCATTCAACTTTGAGAGGGTTCAGCAAATTTACATACTTAGGAAGCCATGTTAATGGCAGTGGAATTCCAGGTGGTCAAAGAAAAGAAATCACTGTCACTTCCATTGTCAGTTATGAAACACAGCTTTGTTCTGAATTTATATTCTGGTGCATATGCACTCAAATGGTCACTGCAGAGACAAATACAACTAGAGTTCATTGAACACCAATGCCTCCTCATTGGCAGCCATCTCTCTCGTATAAATTAGCATAAAATACATGTGAGTGAAAATGCTTTAACCTTGCTTTCAACACTATTTCAGTCATATCATGAAATTTGGTTCCTATTCCTTTTCACACCCAGAAACTACACGGGCAGGGTCCTATCCCTTCAACAACCTGGATCCCATGGGATATTCCTTTTCACCTAGTCGCCTCTTATGACAAGCTCTTTGAGGGGGTGAGACCTATTCTGACTATGATCTGGAGTTTGCACAACAACACTGACAGACAGACAGACATCCGGCAAATCGCTGCTATTGTCTTACACAATGACCTCATTCTCAACTAATCAACTTCGCGATATTAACAGAGTCCGGGCGAGGTCATTTGGTCTCCAGTATTGAAGAAAGATGATATCTCTATCCAATCAAATCCTTCGTTATTGTGGGTTATTTGTTAAATCACTCATCCCAGGTTGAAAGAACCGGAAATGACCTTTGAAATGACACCAAGATCTCCCACATTCTACCTCGGGAAATGGAATTTCGATTGCATTGAAAATGGTCAAAAAACGGCAAATTCTTAGCCGATTTTCTCAATTTCCACCACAAGGAAGGTATGTCTTCAATAAAATAAACTTGTTTTACGTTTATTGCATGATTTACAATAAAATTTGAACGTACATTTGACTATTTCCTTGTTCAGCGATGTGGACTACCGACGACCTCTCACTTGACGAACATTTACTGTGCGGCGATTTTTTTACATTGTGGTCAATTGCCGTTATAAATGGGTATATACGGTGCCGACCAGTTTTGGTAGGTATAAGTACGAAAGGGTTAAAGTTGTTTCATACATTTATTCATAAGATATAGCAAATAGGCCCTAAACATTGGCTACATTCAGTGCATCATTCAGAAAGAAAGCCTCTGTATACTACCAGGGATTCATAGACGTCCATTCTTACTACCGTTAAACGGTAGTAAGAAAATGTCAAAAACTGAATATAGACAGCAAAAAACTCAAAAGTGTACGTTTTGGACAAGAAATACTCAATGTTTTTGACGAAAAGTCAATACTCGAAATGGTGCAAATTATTTCAGTGATGTGAAAATCATCGCCGATCCTTCGACAATTTGTCTTCGAACGTTTGGGGATTTCCAGTTCTAGAAATAATTTCCGTCTCCGCGAGTTCTTGCCGATTATACCTCACCAAAGGCTCTCAGTTACTATCAATACTCGACGGGAAGCAAAAAATACGGTTTCGGAGATTGGGACCGGGAATTGCCGATTCAATGACTTCGCATAATCAGAATTCGTTAGCCAATGAGCATCAAAAAATTACCGGGGCCGAGGTAAATATAGCTCCAAGAGAGGTGCAGCGGTCGAAATAACACCTGTCGCCGACAAGTCATTTTTTCAAGTGATAACTAAATTAAAATTCCACCTGTCGCCGCGACAAGTAACTATTCTGTCCTAAAAATACTGAATTCCGAGCTAATACAGGCCTAACATGACTGAATTGTCTTCCTGGAAACAGTTGTTGAGTTTCGTTTTATTTACATCGGACATTCTGTTCACTTCGTCATTCATCCCGCTGCCATACAACACGAGAGCTCCGGTACATCAAACTCCATGCAGGATTAATCTCCAGCTAGATTTGCACACGATCCGCTTGAAAGGCAAAACTAATGGATAAAGTAAACGAATTGACTGGCACGATCTAGCGCAATTGGCCTATATTTCTATCGACTATTCATGCCTGGCAACTTCAAGTCGAAAATGAAATCAGAACAAGGTGATTGATTCTTACGTTTTATTTCGGAGAATAATAGCTCAATAAAACTTTGTCAGTGAGTATTTTGATCGGAAGGAAATCGTGCTTGTCAACACGGGCAGCTAACGTGAACGTTGCGTTGCCTGTGCCGATTTTTACTTGCTCCAGACAAGCGGACAAGCGCTAACGTCTAACACTCGCGAGTTGATTGAGTGAATGCAACAACAACAACAATGATTTTGCTTGATAATTTGTCAGAACAATTCAACATTTTCATTTGGGAACTCAACTTATCTCTTGAAGAACACAATATTTATTCACTATAACTCGGTTTTCGCGCGTGTTTGGCGCGCATTTTTCCATGGATAAAAACTCATTTTTGGGGGGGTAAAACTCAATTTCAAAATTTCCCCAAAACTCAATTTTTCAAAGTCGAGTTTTTAATCTGGGTAACCCACAAAAAAGTTGATAAAACCCTCCTGCTGTTATGATCCTTAAGAAAATATTGTTCCAGCAAATTTAATCTCATAATTGAACGTTCTGTTGACATTTTACTTTGAACTTCCTAATAGTGGAACAGTTTGGTGGCAGAAATGAGCCCACTGAGTTAACATCAGGGAGTAAGGACATTCATCTTGGCAATGCAGAGCTAAAGGAAGGAGACAAATTTGTCACTGTCATAAATGTCTTGCGATCGAAAAAAAAAACGTGTGTTCAAATTCTCCAATGCATGGAAAATGGAGAGACTGGTTGGAATATATGATGAGAGTATGGTGAAAAAAGTTTCAGTAGGAGTGACAAGCTGAAGTACCAGGGTGACAAGTAAAAAAAATAGTTACCTGTCACAGTGACAAGTAATTCTCAAAAAACATTTCGACCCCTGGAGGTGGCGGGATTTATTGACAGTTCCTTTGTTCTGAAGTTCGACGGCGACCATGCGATGGACGTAAAGTAGAAGTCCGAGTTCAAGACATCATTCTGCTTGACAGCTGCTACATCTTACGTGAAATTCCGCTGATGATGTAAGGATTTTATAGCGTCTCTTGCAAGCGTTAAGTCAATGCCGGGAAAGGCGAGCGATCGCTCTCGCTCGCGCCCACACACGCCCAAGCCTTCTCAGGCGACCGATCTCTCGCTCGCCCAAACTATTATCCAAAATAACGAAATGTTCGTGTCATTGTTCTGACTGATGAATGAATAGAAATTGCACTGGCTCATGTCGTAATCCCGAATTTATTTAGACTTTTACGTCCCGCGAAGAGCAAGACGTCTTGTTGTTCAACGTAACCAGGGGTAACGAGGTCATGCCACCAGATGGCGTCTCCCGTTTAAAATGGCGGCACGCTTTTGATAGCGTTTGTTGAGGTTGAATGCTGGCGAAAAACGATCTATTTTGCTACAAATTTTGCGCTATTGTTACTGTTTAATGTATAAATTAATATGTGATATCTCAGAATGTATTACAATGTCAATTTACACAACGTATAAGACAAGTAAATATCTCGCAAGTCGTTTGGTGGTTTACCATGGAATTCTCCTTACCACGTCCAGCTGGTACAGCATGAGGTTGACGTCTTCGCGGGTATTGAGAAAACAGCTCCACTCATGTTTAGTAAGGGTTTAGTATGGACTAAACTTGCGATTTGAAAAAGCAGTTGAAATGTTTAATTTATTTCGCCAGAATATATTTCCTAAAATGTTTTATGATTAAAAAAAATGAATAGCGTATAAAATAGTCGTGATGAAGTAAGTTTTATCAGTCTGTGTTACTTTATTTTATTTTGCAACAACAACAACATTTCTTTAACTCCATTCACTCAAATGTTTTTCCTTCTGGCTGACAATGTTGCTTCATCTACTTTACTACAGAATGAACAAAAGGAAAATGTGGGCTCTTCAAATTATCAATTTATTTCTTATTAGAAAATTGAAATATACATCATCAAATAAAATGAATGTTCCATACCGAGTAAGATATTTATGGAAATTAACTCCTCATTAATGAATGTCAGTGGGCAGAGATAGTTATGTGGTGTGGCAATGTTCAGGTTGTCCATGGGTTCAATCTTTTTCTCAATAAAGTTCAAGTTAACATTTTGAAATTTTGGTGACATTTGATACCTGTTGAAATCTGATCAGTGGAAAACTGGTCAGTCTGACAGTTTAATGGTGTATACGGAGATCAGTTTGTTTGTAGAGAACACTTGCCAGAACTGTAGATAAGGTGTCGGGTTTGTAGCAACATGTTCACATAAATGTTGTACATTGCTGTTTAAAGTGAGAATAAAAACAGAACAATTTAACTTTCAGGTTTCATCTTTTATTTCTCATATGTATAGTTTCACTCACCTAAGCAGAGCGATAGCTCTCCCTGTTGGATTTCAGGAGAGTGATTCCCGAAGAGCTAACAGCTCGCCCAGAGCACTTTAGGGGACTGATTTGCAGCTCGCCCATATTTTCCTTATGGCAAAGACTGTATATGATAATTATCTTTGAATGTTTATGATAGTTTGTGATCTCTTACCGCTGTTGTTGTTGCTACAAACACGAGGTCCAAAAAAATGAAATCTGTTAAAATAAGTGAGCAAGTTACAATACAGAACATGTGGGGTTTTTTGTCATTCAGATGACCATTATCCAAATCACATTAATTAGATAGCTCACCTTAGTACTACAGAAACTATTTGTTCATATCTTAATTGGTAGGGTGGTAAAAACATTCAAAAACTCAATATCAACTTGTGGGTGGGCCGTAAAAACTTGGAAAAACTCAATTTGAGCATAAAAAGAACTCAATATTTTATATTGGGTAGTAAAAATTTGGACTTCTATGAATCCCTGACTACAAAGGTAGATCTAACAGGTTCACTGCCGCCCATTGGTGAAGAACATAATGCCATAAATGGATACCAAATTACTATTTATAAGTGCTCCCAATTCGTGGAAATTTCACAAATTACAACTGAAGCATTATTAAAGTCAACTGAATAATCGGTAAATGGTAATTCATGGGTAGGAAAGGTTGTGGAGATTTAAACTGTAGATTTGAACTCAATCCTCCCTGGTTATCGCCACTGTCCACTCTCCATAGTTTTGGTGAATGATTTATGTAGATAGGAAAAAACTATTGCAACATTCATGAATATTTTGGAAGTAGAGTGGAAAGACAACATTTCTGAATACAAGAAAATTATCATGAAAATGACTTGACAAGAATAGATATTGTTGGAATTAAATCATGATATGGATGGACAGAAAAGTGGACAGCAAACGAGGACCTGACCAATGAAACATACAAAAGGCACATCTACGATTACATGCTATATTGGACAGAAGTTTCATTAGCCTGCCTTCGGTAGTTCTCAATATATGGAGTCCCAACGAAAAGAGGATGGACGGACGGACAGACAGACGAGGCAACAACAATACCACCTGAGCCCAATCGGGCTGAGGGGAAAAACAGGTCAACACTTAATCCCAAATAAGAAAGTAGGTGAGGGTGAGGGTGGGGCAGGGAAGGTAATGTGTTAGTGAAGATAATATCAATATGGCAAGCTGCAGCACACAAAGTTTTTTCACAGGCACTTGAATTGCTTTTTTTGTCTTTATGTAATGTTAGCCATTACCTCATCATTTGACATTAGAGAAAACACGTTTCGAGGGGATCTGGTGCCAGCACAATATCACTGATTGATCGGGAGGTAATAGGACCCCAGTCAACCAAAGCAGCCAGGATTTTTTCCTTCATTTCCTCAACGAACAATACATGTACTACTCCATGAATAGGAAAAACATCAAGCTGTTGAATATACATTAAAGTGCACTGTTTTTTGTCTTACATTTATCTTTTGTCGGTTTTAATGCCATCATGTTTTATCCCAGAGTACTGTTTTCATTGTGGCTGCCACACAGTGCTAGTGATAATCATTGTTATTGAATAGCTAACAGCATCCAAATGTCAACTGTTTAACATGGAGTTCACATTGACTTCTTAAGAAATTGACCAGCACGCCATGCACAAATCAATGATTCATTGGGATAAGCCAATACAAAAGCTGTTTTCAACAGTATCCGTGATTCGTGTTTCATGACTAATAGTTAGTAACGTCCGCGTATAAATGTGTTCATGTCAACGAGACCATGCTTACAAAGCTATCACAGTATCAGAGATAAGCTATGAGTGATCTCAAAACTGGAAAAGCTGCTGAACCAGATTAATTAATAAGCAAATTGTTCAAAGACAATGCAGAAATATGCATCATATATTTAACACTGGTGAATTCCCAATTCAGGGGAGCATTGCTACAATAATCCGGACAGTTAATTTATATTTTTATATTCAATATTTAAGTAATTTTGGCAAAATTTTCATCTCTATTATTAACAGACAGCTGAAAAATTGGGCTAATGGGAACATAATAAATCAGGCACAATCAGGTTTTAGGGATGGGTAGCCTACTCCACAATTGACAATATTGACTTTTTACGCAGTTATCCAAAAACCTATTAATAAAGGTAGAGGGTAGCTACATGTATATGTCGCTTTTGTTATTTCAAAAAGGCCTTCGATTCAGTGGGAATATCCACGGTCTCTAAATGTGATGGCACCGGGAGAACGTTGTAGGCTGCCTCTCTCATTTACTGACTCCATCTCAAAAATATTGTTTGACACTTTTGCAAATTGAAGGGAATTGGAGTTAACAAAAGAAAGCATACATCATGATGCATCATGAATGATTCTGTTGGCAAGAATAAATGAGCAACAGATATCGAACAAATGCTATTTGGGCATATTTGGGAGAACCAAGAAGATGGTAAATGAAAATCTGTATATTTTCTAATTTTCACAACGAGTTATAAGATGTGTGTGCAAGAATGTCACTGTAGAGAGCACAGAATTGGCAATTGATGTAGGTCAATTCAACAGAATACCTAGAAATGAAAGATATTTTGTGAACTTTGGAACAAAAAAACTTTGTGACAAAACAGAAAAGAGGATCAGTTCAATTTTATCCTGATTTGTTCATCATAACTCCAACTCAAGTACACCAGAAAACTTTTTACACACCAGCTTCAGAAATATTTCAGCTACAATGTATTTAGCAATGATCAAACAAAATTCTTGTCAAAGTACTACCAACAAAACAAGTCCACAACCCAACAATCTGAAGGTGATCAACACAACACATTAACAAGAGCCCAAGGGGCTTCAATATACGCCCGTATATCTGGAATTACATTGGTCCAAATTTCAAGGTTGTTTAATAGCCTTGATTCCAATTGGTAGCTAGCAATCCAGAGAAAGGTCTACAATTTCGTGCTTCCGAGAATGTAACATATATCACATCCTGGACTGAATGATAAACTAAAATGAGCTTAACTCTTGGTAACAAGTTGACCTTGAATCAAGAGTCAAGAGCTCACATATCCAATACTGAAATCGACAATAGTCAAACACAAGAAAATAGTAGTTTTCCTGCAAATGGACTCCTTTCAGGTGAGAGAATTTTTCATGAAGGAAGAAGAAAGTGATGAAGTAAACATTTGTTCTTGAGTTAATAAACAGGTATGAAGTTCATAAAGAACCCCTCTCCCCGTTAAATTAGTAAATGTATGGTTTTAATTTCACAACATGGGAGACAACTCCACAGGACAAATGCCATATACATGTACATGTATGGGAGAGAACTCTGAATATTCCAACCTACATGTAACACACAGAGTCAGCTAAACTTGATTCAGTTTTGGGGGACTATGACCTTGACCTTTGATAAATTGATCTCGAAATGTATGGCTCCTCTTTGCCATGCGAGTAAAGTATACTCGAAGTTTGGTACCAATCAATACCTTGAAACTACAGATATCGCGTGGACAACTAGAACTCGTGGACTTCGAAAGGCTGCCATTATCTGTGTGATTTTATGATTTTGATGTTTGACTGTGATCTTTAGAAATACATAGTTATTCCTATTTCCCAAAATTTGATCATGTGTATAGGTTGTGTTATGTGTAATGCTTTAGTTATCTTTGACAGTCATAACAGGATGAAATGTACGAAGTACAATAATTTAATAATTTATTCCATTAATTAATTTGATGCTTCAGAGAAAATTTTAATGAAAACCAGAGCATCTGATGTCCCCCGACATTAGTACTACTGATTTGGTTTGGAACCTTAACATTCGGTACCCAGCATGGAAAGCAATCTCGAGTGATATCCTGTGGCAAGTTATCCACATACCAAATTTGCAAAGAATCCGTTCAGGTTTTTGAAAGTTACCATCCAGAAGTAACTATTTTTTTACTTGTCTTCCTGGTACTTCAGCTTGTCACCCCTACTGAAACTTTTTTTATCACCATACTGTCGTGTATTCCAACTAGTTTCTCCATTTTTTCAGGCATTGTAGAATTTGAACACGTCTCTCGATCGAGAGACGTTGATCGAGAGACGTTGATGACATTGACAGATTTATCTCCTTCCTCTAGCTCTGCATTGCCAAGATCAATGTCCTCACTTCATGATGTTGATCATCATCCTAACGCATGGCACTATCGTACGTAGAAACTTCTGCTCATAGCCATGCAGTAATGGGTGATATCTGAGTATATTAGAGCATTTCCCAATTGGTCACATCCGATTGGTCCCGTAAGATCCGACAACGGCGCAATCACATTCATAAAACGAAGACACACCTCCAGAAAGCCATCGACTGAAATGATCCCTTGGTGGGCCTTAAAATAACCCCTATCACAAAATAAAAAGCATATCATTTTCGTGTGAACTGTCGCCGATTTTATTTTTTTGAAATAGGTAAGGTCGTTTGTAATACGATTTTTCTTAACAAAAACAAAGAAGCATGCTCCATTAGAGTGAGAACTAAAATAGCTGATTCGCACAACTTCGTTTTTGTCTCACATAGAATCCCCCGGTCTTGTGCCTCTGCAGGGCTCGAATTGGCGGCCTGCAAATTGCAATTTGCAGGCCAAATTTGAGGTGTTGCAGGCCATGTGAAAATTCGCCTGCAAAAAAAAAAAAAAAAAATTCAGGTCAAAATTTCTGTGGCAGAAATTGTTATTATCTTCTGTTCAGTGGATATTCTGGAGATCATTTTCGTCGACGGCATGTCCAAAAGGTAGAAAACTTTTCATCTTTTTCAACACAAAATACATCGTCGTGGTCGAGTTCAGATCGATGGCAAAAGTAAATATGTTCAGGGGAGTCTACTCGCGCATTACTTGGAAATAGAGAACTGTTGTCTCCCTTTACTGTCCTTACGCATGCGTGCGCCGCTGTTCTAGGAATCCTATTTCCGTTCGTTTGTTGCTGAGAGACTGGCCAAAATGAACTGACAGATTAATTTGCCGGGCTGCCAAATAATGAAATAAATTGTGTGATGGCAAGAGTATCAACTGTACGATCAAAAGTATCAACTAACGACTGGCTCAACATTACGAAAAAGGAGAAAAAAAACGGACATGATATTGTGACAGAAATGAACTGCTCGCTGTGTTCGAAGTACGAACGGCAAATTCAAACGGTGAGAAATTTTCAACAAGCTTGGATTAGCGGCACTCGTACAATTTGCTGACACTTGCACTGAATGCATTAAGTGTAAAGTCCGTTATTGAGCTGTGGTCCATCAAAGAATTTCGAAAATCTTATTAAAAAAATGCAGGTCAAATTTTGCAATTGCAGGTCATCTTGGATTTGACCTGCAAATTTTTTGGAAGGGGTTTTTTTTTTGCAGGTCATCTCTCATGCTCTAAAGCGAGCCCTGCTCTGCACTCAAGTGAGACTGAAGTTTCGGAGACGCCCAGTTCAAAATATTTAAATACAGATCATTTCTTTGGCTCGTTTAAATGCGGCGGGCATGTGACTTGATGCTTCAGGAACAACTTTCGAACAGGATTATATCCCTCCAGAAATATGTCCTTTGCGGCGGATAGGTGGCACCGTGTGGAATACATGCCGAATCATAGCGATAAGCTAAGGGCAGTGTTAAGTGAAACGTGAAATGCCCTTAGCAAGCTAAGATGGATGTCGACTCGGTGGGCTCATTTCTCTCACCAGACTGTTCCACTATTAGGGAGTTCAGTGTAACATGTCAACAAAAGGTTAAATTATGAGATTAAATTTGTTGGAACGATATTTCTTAAATATCCTAACAGCAGGGGGTTTTAGCTACTTTTTATCCAGGTAAACCCAGATTAAAAACTTGAATTTGAAGAATTGAATTTTTTAGAAATTTTGAAATTGAGTTTTGCCACAAACAGTTGAGCTTTTTATCGATGGGAAAATGCGCGCCAAACACGCGCAAAAAAAAAAGGTGGTATAGTGGATAAATATTGAATTCTTCAAGAGATAAATTGAGTTCCCAAATGAAAATGATGAATTGTCGTGACAAATAATCAAGCAAAATCGGCACGGGCAACGCAACGTTCATGTTCATGTGTTAGCTGCCCGTGTTGGCAAGCACGATTTTCTTCCGATTAAAATACTCAGTGACAAAGTTTTATAAAGCTTTTATTCTCCGCAATAAAACGATCACTCCGCTTGTTCTGGTTGAGTTATCAAAATGATGTTGCCAGGCATGAACAGTCGATGGAAATACAGGCTGAATGGGCCAGTGCCAGTCAATCTAGTGCAGGTCTTTTTATTTATCCATTAGTTTTGCCTTTCAAGCCTTTCGCTAACCACAGCACCCTCAACGAGCAGAAAGGGAGATCACTTCAAAGCAGCTCTCGTAAAAGTCTCGCGAGAGCCCATTTTGCAGTATGCGCAAAGACATTTCAGCGCAGTTTGTCTTCTTGGATTTTGGATTTTGAACTTCCGGTTGAGAATTTTAGACGAACAATTTGGGCTTCAAAGACAGACTTCTGTTTATCTGAGACAGCCCAAATTGTTACGAATTTCTAGTTCAATATCTTCTCCACATTTGGCACTGTGACGGTAAGTCTCAACTCTGCTTTGTTTTTTCGCAATCTTGCGGACAAAGCGATTTGGGCCCCCATGAGACCAAGCTGATCCAATAAGGCTGCGCACAAAGTGGCAGCCTTAACAAATGTTAATGGATGAATGGACAGAATGCAACATCGCATTACATGACTTCGTCTTCGACAGGCATATGAAAATGTGAATTTTAATGATTTCTTGATTTTGAGGTCACCGTGACCCTGACCGTTGACTCACATTTTTATATGAAACACATCATGTCCCTTTAATGTATCTACTTGCAGAAATAAGTTATTTTTAATAATTTCTTGATTTTGGGGTCAACACTTCATTTCACCTTGACCTACATTTTGGTAGGTGACACATCGTGTTCCACTAATGTATCTACTGACACAAAAAAATGTTATTTTTAATAATTTCCTGATTTCGGGGTCATAGTGACCTTTGACCTTGATCTAATTTTTGGTATGCAACACTTCATTTCCCCCTATTGAATCCACTCACAAACAATTAGTAATTGTTAATGATTTCCTGATTTTTAGGTCACACTGACCTTTGACCTTGATTCTGGGGTCACAGTGACCTTGTCTATTGACCTGGACCTAAATTTTGGTACTTGACAAAACGGCTCCCTGTAATTTCTCAATGGACTCAAAAAATCATGATTTTTAACAATTTCACGATTTTGGGGTCACAGTGACCTTGACCTTTGACCTTGACCTACATTTTGGTAGGTGACCCATCGAGTCCCACTAATGTATCTACTGACACCAAAAAAATGTTATTTTTAATAATTTCCTGATTTCGGGGTTACAGTGACCTTTGACCGTGACCTATTTTTCTGTATGCGACACTTCATTTCCCCCTATTGAATCCACTCACAAAAAATTTAGAAATTTTTAATTATTTCCTGATTTTTCGGTCACACTGACCTTTGACCTCTGACCTCGACCTACATTTGGTATGCAACACATTGTTCCCCCTAGGGCATCCACTCACCAAAAGCTAGAACTGTAAATAGAAAACTGTCAATGATCAATGATTCAATGATTTCCTGATTTTAGGCAACAGTGACCTTTGACCTCTGACCTCAACCTCAAATTTGGTACGCGACACATCGTCTCCACCTAGTGTATCCACTCACAAAAAATTTCAACTGTGGATAGAAAACGTTCACAGATATAGACCGGACACAAACACTTCATTGATTTCCTGTTTTTGAAGCCAGTGACCTTTGACCTCTGACCACGACCTTGATTTTGGTACGCGACACATTGTCTCCCCGTAGGGTATCCACTCACCAAAAATTAGAACTGTAGATAGAAAACTGTCCCAGGTATAGACCGGACACGAGGGACGGACAGACAGACACACGGACGGAAACCGCCATCACATAATACGTCCGCCTTTTGGCGGGCGTATAAAAACCTGTACATACATTAAAATTTATGCAACTTAATCAAAATATGTTTCACTGTAACATTGTTGTGGCATGGAATACACCTCAGGGCTGGTTCTTAGAACGTCATAAATATTTGTGATTTAATCGTGTATGGCCTGATCATGGCTTGATCGAAACATTTCTGACACCAGGTGACAGAGACACTGTTTTTTAGCTCTTATGTCATAATGTAACAGTAATAGAATGCTTGATTAATTTTTGCCATCGTACCCTAAATAGGGAATATTCTACAGAGAACAATCAGAGATGGCTGCATGATCAATTGCTCAGACTCCCATATTATTATATTACATTTTAATCATATTATATTCCATGTCTCTAGCACATTTACGATTCAGGTATCACCAGGAACACTGTATATGTATAACTATACCATGCAGCCAACCATCGCTTGTGGTTTATTGCATGTCA
The DNA here is from genome assembly GCA_036873755.1 of Hanleya hanleyi. Lineage (NCBI taxonomy): Eukaryota > Metazoa > Mollusca > Polyplacophora > Lepidopleurida > Hanleyidae > Hanleya > Hanleya hanleyi. Next base: position 11,059 of record JAVTVY010001846.1, on the reverse strand, counting down.
TTCGATTTATGCCCATGGCATACATGCAATAAACAATTTATTAATACTACAAGGCTGCGTTACCATCGGGTCATTGTACAAATTACATAGCAACACAGTGATCAGATCACTTAATCCCAAATAAAAAAGATGTGTGGAGGTGGGGCGGGGATGGGGTGGGAAGCAGGTAATGTGATTGTAAATATAATATCAATATGGCAAGCTGCAGCACACAAAGTTTTTTCACAGGTATTTGAATTGCTTTTTTTGTCTTTTTGTAATGTTAGCCATTACCTCATCATTTGACATTAGAGAAAACACGTTTTGAGGGAATCTGGTGCCAGCACAATATCAATGATTGATCGAGAGGTAATAGAACCCCAGTCAACCAATTAAAGCAGTCAGGAATTTTTCCTTCATTTCCTCAATGAACAATACATGTACTACTACATGAATAGGAAAAACATTAAGCTGTTGAATGTATACATTTAACCCTTCGCCGATAGTCTCATTTGTCAGCCTTGTATGTTTGGATTAATGCATGTGGGAGGATTTTGTTATGGACAGTCTTTTTTGAAAAAATTTGCCTGTAGCTTGATTGAAACCCCGCTAAATATACATATTTTCAGAAAGCTCATACTTCAATTAACCTATCCTTCAAACTATCTACCCGTTTTTGTATAAAGTAAAATTTTGGCAACCGGACGATCGATCAGTGCATCGTTCCTCTGGGTTTTAATCCGACATATAAATCTGAGAAACCCTTTATTTCCAAGGTTAATCCAACAGTTGGCTCGCTAAAGTTCTCTATGGAGCCATTTCCTTTTGCAAAATTCACTGGTAGCAGAAGACAGCCAAGCTAGGCCAAGCCGGCCAATCGTTGCCATTGTCTCGCAGCGTTCAACTAATCAGCTTCGTGATATTAACCGAGTTCAGGTGAGCATAGGTGGCCTCGTTTTGGGTCCGGTATCGAAGAAAATTCAAGAATGACGACATTTCTATCCAATCAAATCCTTCGTAATGTTTGGTTATTTGCTAAATCACTCATCATAGGTCGGAAAGGACAGGAAATGAAGTTGAAAATGAGACCAGGATCTCTCACATTCTACCGCAGAAAATGAGTTTATGATGGTATTGAAAATGGTCAAAAAAATGGCAAATTCTTTGCCGATTTTCTCAATTTCCATCACAAGGAAGGTATGTCTTCAATAAAGGTATGTCTTCTTATACATTTATTGTATGATTCACATTAAAATTTGAGCAAGTGAATAGAATTTAACGTCGCTTTCAACAATATTTCAGCTATATCACGACGAACCAACTAAGCACCACCCAGCCCAATTGTGTTTCTGCTACTTCAAAGAAGAATTCTTTGAAGCAGCATGGAACCAGACACCATCCATCCACCCTATAGTGCACAAGACAGAGACAGGACGCTTGCATGGTGCAATAAAGACAAGTGATATTACAACACTAGACATCACATTATCAAGTCCCTGTTGCTCAATAAAATTTGAAGATATATTGCCGACTATTTCCTTGTTCAATGACGTGGACTATCGACCAGCTGTCACTTGATGAACAGTTTACTGTGCATTGATTTTTTCACATGGTGACAACTGCGGTCGGTTTGGTCAGTTATGGGTGTATAAGGTGCCGACCGGTTTTGGCCGGTATAAGTACGAAAGAGTTACGAGCACTGTATTTTTTGTCTTACATTTATCTTTTCTCCGCTTTAATGCCAGGTTGTTTTACCCCAGAGTACTAATATTGAATAGCTAACAGCATCCAAATGTCAACTGTTTAACATAGAAATCTCATCGATTTCTCATGAAATTGAACACCACACCATGAACAAATCAATAATTCATTGGAATAAGCCAATACAAAAGCTTGTTTTCAACAGTATCCATGATTTGTGTTTCATGACTAATAGTAACGTCAGCGTATAAATGTGTTCATGTCAACGAGACCATGATTACAAGGCTATCATGGCATCAGAGATTACATTAGCTATAAGTGATCTCAAAACTTGTGTAAAGCTGCTGGACCAGATAAATTACTAAGGAAATTGTTCAAAGACAATATAGAAACATATGCCTGCTGTTCATGATTAAATTATTCAATCATATATTCGCCACTAGTGAATTCCCAACTAAGGGAGCATTGCTACAATAATCAATATATTAAGTAATTTTCATGAAATGTTCACAGCACTGGTCTCTATTATTATTCCAAGGTTGTGTTATCATCCATGTACAGATTACAACAGTCTGCTAAAAAAGAGGGGGCAACTGATACACCAACTTTAAGAAGTAAATTTACACAGAATGTTTTTTCAAGCTCAAAGGGAAGAGGAATCCTTGGTCATTGGTTGATGTTTCATACCATACCACTAAATGGTATCTTGAAAGGCAGCTTTTGTTCTCCTGCACCTCTGGGTATTGTATTTTAAACAACGACAATTACTTCTCTATGAGACTGCATTGGAAATGTTATTTTTGGGTCCATCTTTCAAGAAAGTGTCATGAAACAATGGAGACAAATCAAGTTTCTGGTTACCACAATGGGAGTCGAAGGGTGGCTTGTGTCAAAAGCCTGAACAATAGAAATTTACAAGAAAGATCAACCAATTTTTGTCAAGTTGTCAAAAACAAAAACTAAGAGACAGCTGAAGTTATGCAGATGATATTTCAAAAGTCATAGCCTTTGACGTCCGGTGTTGTTTTAAAAGCAATGTAGATGTAATTCTAATGTGACGTGACTGGCATCACGGCACTCTCTCTCTCTGATGTGACATCAGGCACTGTCTTCAGTTGCCTTTTCTGTTTTTGAGCAGTTGATGAAAATCAAATGAGTCACATGAAAAATTTATAATCATTGTTACGGTATTTACTTTTTCCACCAATGTGAAAGCTCTGCCACCCAGTGTTATTTAATGTCTACATTAAAAATGAGTGCACACTACTGTGGCTCTGTAACTATAAAGAAGGTTCAGTATGTCAGGTGTCTTATTTCCACTAATCTGATGCCACAATTTCCCACTCAATGCTGGTGAACAAGTGGGCTGTTGACTGCTAATCTGGGTTTTGATTTGCAAGGGTTTTTTTTATGGACAGTATTATAGCAGTTCAAGAGCGGACACACAGCCATTGATGATTCGCTGTGGTACAGTTATGGTGAGGGCTGTTCCAGAAAAAAGGTACATGGGCAGGGTTAGATCTGGGGTCTCGCAGCGTCTGTAAAACCGACAAAGGTACAAAATCAAATGAACCAAAAATGAATATGTTTTTACAAAATATCAAATGATTTTTTCAAAAATCAAATCATTTTTTTTACGAAGTTTTAAAGCCGTAAACTGGACGAGTATGTGTCAAGTCGCGTCAGACACACCTTACGGGAGAAAACTATACATCTACATCGTGGTAGTTTTCGTTCTCCAGGCAGAGGTCGATACCATGAATGAAGTAGGGAATATGTACGTCTGTCTGGAGAGTTTTCGTTCTCCAGACAGAGGTCTATACCATGACTGAAGAAGGGAATATGTACGTCTGTCTGGAGAGTTACGCGGCTTGTGCGTTCCTACGTGGTGTCTTCAATGACTGCCATGGTTGGGCAAAAAGTTCGGAAAAGGGGATGCGGTGCCTCGGGTGGGCATTTGAAAAACTGAAAATTGATGTCTCCGACTTTCATAAAGTGGACGTCCTCTTCGGTCGATTGATATACCGGTACTTGTCTGAATGAGAAGACATTTGTAGCCAGGAATGGGTTATGAGGGCCTCCTGAGCTTCGGCCCAAAGGTTAGTTGTTAGTAGTTTAATCAAAGTATACATCATGGTATAGTACCGATGAAGCAATTCTGAGAGAGATGGAAGTCAATGTTCTGGAAATTCATGCAGCAAGTCTCTGTTCAGCTTTGTGATATTTAAACACAAGGCAGATCCGGCCAAATCTGGTGAAAATTTGAAAAAAAAGTACATTGTTCATGATCTGGAGGTGTCTGACAAGATATTTAAGTAGCCAGAAATGGGCTCAAATGCTTCTGAGAGCGTGTAGGACCCTGGCTTGCTTGCTAACGCCTCGCTGCGCTCGGCATTTTTTTTCTTCAAATAAGGACACTACTTCAAATTCATGGATCTAACCCTGATGGGGTGGGGGGTAGACTACATTTTCTGACTCCAATCACCCATACAATTCATCCTATCTCCCTAATGCTAATTGACTGTACACTGCCAACCACACATGTACCACAGAACTGGAAAATCTCCCCCAATCCCATGTTCTTTTTTCTGAACAGCCTTCTTGAAGAGATGGACACTGCTATGATACCATACCACCATTGGGCCCGCTGTGCAAATGGGAGCACAAAGACACCGACGGGTACCTAGTGTGGCACCACACTTTCTTTTTGCAACATAACACATGATTTGCGTGTGTGTAGAAAAATAATTCCTTGTTGACCTGACAGTGGGGCTGAAGTGACCTTAATAACCAAAGGGTAATTTATTGAGATATTTTGCTAATGTACCAAACTTTCACAACTCACTACCAATGAATGCTTACTTCTTTTACCACATGTTTGAAAACATCGTAAGATACATCAAATACCCAATGGATGATTGATCATAAGATGGCACCAGCATATATAATCCAAGGTTTCCATACATTTCCCTATTATTCCGGATGCATACAAAACAAGCTGTTGAACATACTTGTAGCCAGGTATTTTACAGTCACTGGCATCTTCTCACAGCCCAATTTCCAATGGAAACATGCTAACTTTTTTAACTACAGTATTGTTTTGTCTCACCACATCAACACTTTTGAAAGAAATCTAGTGTTCCTCATATAACTATGGATGATTGATTGTAAGATAGCGCCAACAAAACCAGAAAAAGTGATTCATTTTCCATATTTTGTCATTGATCATTGCAACAAGAGGGCCACATGCAGAAGCTGTTATATAACAGTGTTTTTTTCACAGGCATTTTAATCTTTTCGACTGAGCATGGGAAAGTAGCATTTCGCGATGTCAAATTTAGGACGCTGGCACGACGCGAGACGCTATCCACGGGGCCAAGCACCATGTCCAACGACAGTCAGTTAGCATGACATGGCTAGAACAATCCCCAAACAACCCACAAACTTCGAGACAAAGATATTTTGATTGACAGTGATTCCTGATGGGAGTGGAGGGCGTGTACTTTGCATGTTATGAAACCAGATAAGATCAATTTGACATTTACTCAGATCAGATGGGAGATGCTGGTTACACTAACCTGAGTATTGAGGTCCATTAACCAGACATCTACAACATTATCCTTCAGAATGTCCTTGTGAGCTCCCAATCTCTGTACCACAATGGGATGCTTCACCTGTAAGTAGGTTGACAAGAGGCATATAGGCTTGCAGTACAGACTGAACATCTCCATACAACATCAAATATTCATGACCCAACTGATCCGAAACTCTGATTCCCATAATAATTCAAATTCATACAAAGTAAAATTTGACAACAAAACATTTGGGGATGATCAAATTTATTAGAACAGGAAGTTGATAAAATGGTCCAAAATTATGCAAATAATCTACACTTTTTAGTTGTAATTGTGACTTTAGAGCATGATCAATCTTATTAGAACAACTGATTGAATTTTGTCCAAACAAATGGGGATGACTGAATTATCAGGTGAACTACCATAGTCACATACATAATTCCCCTAATAATTCAATCACAGGAAGTTCACTTTTCATTTGTGTTATTCAAACACAGAGAAAAAGTAACACTCCCATTCTTCATTCAAACTGAAGAAAAATCATATAATGACAAAATGTGACACGTTGTAGCTGGTGCCATGGAGAATATTGCCAGATTTATGCCATTTTTGCAGCACTTCCGGTGATCGAATTATTAGGGAAATTACCGTACTTCTCAAAACTCCCATGGATTAGGAAGTTCATTCTAATACCATCTGATTTAATCTGTACATCCAATTGGTAGGCTAAACATATTTGCGGCAGTAAAATATACATTTATCAACCAGGAATTGTTTCAACCTGCTACACGATGCTTTTGGTCATTTTCTTCATGAAAACCTGGCAAAAATCTGGGCATCAAGGTAGCTTCGAGTAGTACAACCGAGCGATCTAGGATTTTTATGTTACATCGAATGCGAGTAAATATGTATGCATTTCTAAAGTTATTAAATTATGTTGAAAAGGGAGAAGCAGGCCTCGAAATTTGGCGCGAACGAAACGATCGTTCGCGTGTCGGTTACGCAAATCTGAAATGGCCAGAACGAAAAATCGGTTACGTGAATGCGCTTCTTGGACATATGTTCTGGTGACAAAAGTCCCCATCTCTTCTCTGTCTGTCCACTGTGCAAACTTTAACCACATGACGTGTGTCTTTCAGCATGTTTTAAAAGCGAAACTAAGTCGCAAACTCGGCCCTGTCTATATTGAATTTGTAGACAACCACGTCAGCTTGCACAGACTGGTTTGTCTATCCTGGGTTCAGGGCCGGCATATTATTATGTAATAAACCAATAGCGGCCAGGAAACAGCTTTATCAAACTTGAACTCGTTGTCACTTCCGCCATCTCCAAATTTGCAGGCGACGTGTTCAACTTCTCTTCTCAATCAGGATTTTAATGGAATCCCAAGGAAATGGCGAATGAATTATACAGCCAGTCACAATAGCCAACCATGAATGGTGGAAGCGATTTACGTGTGCAATCCCATTCCCGTATGTTAACTCATTTGTCTGTTCAGTCACTGCCCACGTGCTGTGGACAGTCTTTTTTTTCCACTCGTTGACGGTACACTGTTGAAATTACGTAACCGTTTTGCGAAACCAATTGGTTACGTAAAAATTAACATCGTAACCGAACAATAGGTTACGCAAGCCAAATTTACCGTAACCGATTTTTCGGTTACGTCAATGAACCAATTTTCGAGGCCTGGAGAAGTAGAATTAGACATGAGGCTGCACCTAAAAGGTGCTTTGACCCCTCAGCACAATATGTCCAGCGAATAGTGCTAAAATAGGGGATATTAAACACCTTTACTAAGGCTGTATCAGTTAAGTAGTAAATAGTAATCCAGGGTCGTAATAAACTGGAATAACACGAAATAAACATAATAGTGCACATCTGTCCATAACTCTGTAAAGAAATGACGTAACACGAAATAAACATGACGGTGCACATCTCTGGGTTACTAGGGATATTCACTATGAGTATCAGAGCTGTCAGTCAAATTGTAACTGAGATCTAGCCCGGACAAAAGTTAGTGACGGAAAATTTCAAAGGGCCATAACTCTGTACAGAAATGACGTAACACGAAATAAACATGACAGTGCACATGTCTGGGATACTAGGGATATTCACTGTGAGTATCAGAGCTGTCAGTCAAATAGTAACCGAGATCTGGCCCGGACAAAAGTTAGTGACGGAAAATTTCAAAGGGCCATAACTCTGTTAAGAAATGACGTAACAAGAAATAAACATGACAGTGCACATGTCTGGGATACTAGGGATATTCACTGTGAGTATCAGAGCTGTCAATCAAATAGTAACTGAGATCTAGCCCGGACAAAAGTTAGTGACGAAAAATTTCAAAGGGCCATAACTCTGTAAAGAAATGACGTAACACGAAATAAACATGACAGTGCACATGTCTGGGATACTAGGGATATTCACTGTGAGTATCAGAGCTGTCGGTCAAATAGTAACTGAGATCTAGCCCGGACAAAAGTTAGTGATGCAAAATTTCAAAGGGCCATAACTCTGTAAAGAAATGACGTAACGCGAAATAAACATGACAGTGCACATGTCTGGGATACTAGGGATATTCACTGTGAGTATCAGAGCTGTCAGTCAAATAGTAACTGAGATCTAGCCCGGACAAAAGTTAGTGACGCGAAATTTCAAAGGGCCATAACTCTGTAAAGAAATGACATAACACGGAATAAACATGACAGTGCACATCTCTGGGATACTAGGGATATTCACTGTGAGTATCAGAACTGTCAGTCAAATAGTAACTGAGATCTAGCCCGGACAAAAAATTGTTGACAGACGGCCGTCCGTCCGTCCGGCCGACCAGACGTACATGCCGATTGCAAGACCCTGCAGCCCGATGCGCTGAGGGGTAAAAAGGAATAACCATATATTGTATTTTAGTAATATGTGAATATTCATACTGGTTTTACTGTCGCAAATATCCATTTATAGGTTGTCACCAGTAAAACTCAAAGTTACATACAACAAACGGTTATTCCCAAAGTGAATTCATATGCAACACTGTATGCAGCCTGTATTTGTATTCAACCAGAAGCACATTTCAGTTATGACCCAATATGACAACAGAAAACAAATTCGGAAGGGGGGGGATGTTCGGGGATTTTAGATACTAGAGCAGTATACATGTAGAAGCTGACCAATCAGGACAAGTATGCTGGTGATTTGAAGCACTCTAGTGGAGTGCATTCGATAATAGCGATTATAATGTGCGATGTAACCATATCATATGCAAATTGGGAGCCTAGTAATATATCACCCCAATGCAAGCATGTGAAGGGAGAAACCAGAATCTTTGTAATATGTGGCAGGACTAGAATGCTGAAGTCAGTTTTGAGGACAAAAGCGCAGGCAGAGTGAAATTGTCAAAATAGATAAAATTGCAGTAGCCAACAATTCAGAATGAGTATATCTTTACAGTGAAGAATCTCACAGACATATATTCTAACGAATGTCCAAGATCGTTGGTAACCAATTTTTGTTAGATACATTTATCATGAAGTTGCTGTTGTGACATGTTGAACTGAGTGGCTCGCCTTGATTTCGAGCTCAAAAACATGTTCAGTCTGGTTGAACTATTTGTTACATTTAACGAAAATGATGGCAAGCATGGAACACCGAAATGAATCATTGCCAACAGTGAGAACAATGACAGGATTGCACTTGTCCAAGGCCATATTACAGGATTACTTTACAGTGATAAATTTTGCAACCTTAACCCTGATGTCATGTCTGCCTGCAACTCTGGAGCCATCAAATATGAATGTTACAATACCCTAGCAACATCGGCTTTTGTCTACAGAAAATGTAACTTGTCCATTATTCTTTGAAAAAAATAATTACGTGACATGAAATATTAACCCAGCAAGTGGTAGACTACATCACAGATTTATTTGAAACTTAAGCTCCCATAGATCATTTATACTTCCTGGATGAAATCCCTAACATAATGGATAAGCCAGCTTATAATATTTTTTTTTGTACAAGTTTGTGACGCTTCTATAATACTATTTGACAACGTTTCAAATTTGCATCTTACTGGTGTATCCGATACCATTAGCCAATCTGCCTTTTGCACATTATTGACAGAACAAGGAAGAGACTGTCTGTGCAGTGACTCGTGACTACAGCTGATCCACTACTGGTTCGCATAATTTCACTTTGCCCTATCTTTAACACAGGAGAATATTTTGAACTGGTGATACATGTAACTGACAACTATATTTTCACAGTTTTCAACGAAAGTGTCATTAGGGAGCGTAGCAAAAATCGGAATGCGATTTTTGTTCCAGTAGAACAAGAGAATGCCCACTGTTGAACGTTCCAGTACCGACCAGGAACATTCAGCATGAAAATGGAACGTGGCTGCATCCAATACTGGACGCAATTGTTCCATTGGAACGTTCCGATTTTTGCTACGCTACCTTATGCTACATGTAATTGAATAAGGTACAATTTGGCAAATATTACATGAAAATATGCCAGCTATTACCAGTTCAAGATATTCTCCTGGGTTAAAGATAGGCAAAGTGATATTATACGAACCAGTATAGTGGATCAGCTGTAGTAACGAGTTCTCTCAATAATATGCAAAAGGTGGATTTTCACATACAAATATCCCATTATGAGAAACAGAATTACATCTAATCTAAAGAATTCAAGTGACTATGTCAAAAACATTAGAAATCAGGCATAAGGAATAACCAATATTTAAATAAAATAACCAGAGTGCTTCACAGTTCAACAACAGACACGGATGACACAAACCTTAAAAGTGAATGAAGTTAGTCCGACACTCCATGCTGATTGGTCGAATTTCTCCTCAGTCCAATCAGATCGAGACAGCGGATGGTCATGTGACTGCCTGATCTTGTCTGGACTGTCCTCATCTGTAACCGTAAGCACAGCTGGGATATTCTCATATCCATCTGAAAATAGATGACAGAAACTGTACAGATACTCTGTAATATTATCAGTAATATAACAAGCTGAGTAGCTAGCAGGTCCTCCGCCAAGTAGCCTGTTTGAGAGCATACAGCATATACGCTTCCAATATCTCCTTAAATATAACTTGGAAAGTTGATATGTGTATGTGGAAACAGACGTTCATCTGGAATTGTTGAGACAATTTCAGGAGGTTTGGGAAGCAGTAATGGGTAGTGTAACACTGGAATGTAAGTCTGTAGTTGTATATGGATTTGTGGATGGTGAGGTTTATAAATCGATGAGTGGAATAGATCAAGATATCACGTTCACAACACAGATGGGTACAATATGGGTGAGTGAAATCCCAGATGGTCAATGGCAGCCATCTTGGATTACATACTACCTCAATGAAAATCAATACCAATCGCTGTCTAACTGATGTGAAGCACCGTCTCGAGTTTGAAGTTGATTGGTCAAATTGTTGTCGACATATCACGTTCACAAGATCCGAGACGGATGGAATCCAATATCGTCAATGGCAGCCATCTTGGATTTGTACCTCAGTGAAAATCAATACCAATGGCCGTCTAATTGATGTGAAGCACATTCTCAAGTTTGAAGTCGATTGGTCGAACTGTTCTCGAGATATCGCGTTCACAAGATGTGGGATGGACAGAATCAAATATGGTCAATGGCAGCCATCTTGGATTATGTACCTCAGTGAAAACCAATACCAATGGCCGTCTAACTGATGTGAAAAACCTTCCCTAGTTTGAAGTCGATTGGTTGATTTGTTTTTGAGATATCGTGTTAACAAGATGTGGAATGGAGTGAATCCAATATGGTCCATG
>JAVTVY010001845.1:0-34582 GCA_036873755.1 Hanleya hanleyi | reverse complement strand
ACCACAGCTTCTTCCGATGGAGCGGCCAGAATGACTGGACGCCCGACCGCATGGGCCAAAAGTTCATCCCACGTGTCATCATCTGGGACGAGGTCTGCACTGTGCCCAGGCCTATCCTCGAGATGTTCTTGGATTGGCTAGAGCAGCGTGGGGTCCATGTCGTCTGCTGCGGTGATCAGGGCCAGCCTCCACCAATCGCTGGAGAGATGCCACATAACTGGCTGCGAAAAAAAGCAGACTACTACGAAGAGGTCGAAGCAGACCATAGGGCGGAACACGATGTCCTCAAAGCCCTAAAAAATCGCATCCGCCTCAAGACTGACAAGGTCCAGTGCCAGGAGATGCGAAAGGCACTCCCGTGTTGCCTAGGGTGGGACCGGTTTGTGAAGCGGTGGAGGCCTGAGGACCTTATCTAACCAGCCGCCAGACGGTCCGAGACCGGGCTCAGGAGCTGTTGCTCCAGAGACACAAGGAAAAATTCCCAGACGCCCCAGTACCGCTGCTATACCACCCAAAAGACAGCAGGAAACAGAATATAATGGTCACCATACCAGGCACAGATCGAAAAGAAGAGCTTGTCCTCAATGACGTCGAATATGTCACAAAGGAGGCTGTGGAGGGGGCGATACAATCTGATGACTGGCGCCTCGGCTATGCGCTGACAGTACATTCTTCGCAAGGTCTCACCATCCACAATCCGCAGAAGGTCTGGATCATCGACGACTATCTCCAGTGGTCCAACCTAGTATACCTGGCCGTGTCCCGTGTGGAGTATATGCACCAGCTAGAACGGGTAACCTGTCCACCAGTAAAGGGTACTGAGGTCAGGCAACCCACAGAGCACGACATTAGGAAGGCCATCCAGAAGAAGCTTGTGTCCTACAAGCGCCAGGACCATGCTAAAAGCCATGGTTTCAATCTCAAGGTGGACTACGTCCTGCGGCTCAAAGAGAGCCAAGAGAATCGCTGCGCTGCGTGCAGTATCGAAATGCTCTGGGCCTACGAACCCAAAGACACGCAGCAGTTCAGTGTAGACAGGCTGGATAACAGCAAGGGGCACTGCAAGGGAAATGTGCGCCTCTGTTGCCTAGAGTGCAACCGAAAACGAGGGGGTGCGGTACTCAGCGAACACATAGTTAACTTTGGAGCCTGCATACTGCAGGACGTCTTGGTAGCGTTTTATCGCTGATGAGAGGTCAACTGGAGAGGAGACCGCATCCTCGATGTTGGCGAGAAACTGCTTCTGCGCGTCAAATGCTGTGCCCTCTCCTAAGATCCGTGTGCGCGTCTGAGCCTGGGCGCCGAGGATGGCCCATACATACGTTCGAATGGAATCATTAACACGCTCGACGCCTGCATGTGTGAAGCCCTCCGATCTGTCCAGCATGAACGTTGTCCACGCCTTGTCAGCCTCCGATCCCTGCGCAATGTAGTCAATGTGAAAGTGTTTTTTCCGGTAAGTAAACGAATGCCAGGTTGGGTCGTACGGTTTTGGAAGTCGCATGTAGCCTGCGTGTGTGGCATAGAAGTAAATCGTTCCTATCCCGCTGTTTTCGCTCTGCTGCTGTCTCCAATCGGCATGCGGCGACACCCCAAACTCTGCACAGATGCGCTCATATGCTCTGCGGTCAAATGGATTGTTAAATGCCGCCCAGGCGTCGTCTTGAGGGAGCGGGGCCTGGATCTCTTTTAGGATCCGCCTGATCTGAAAGTAGACATGAAAGGTGTAGAGGGCCCGGGTGTGGCTATCAGTTCGTGCGCCAGCGGCTAGGTGGTCGCTCACAGACACGCCGCAGCCGGTCGTGGCGCACCACACGGCGAAATTCAGCTGATTCTGCCAAAACTGCAAGGGATTAGAGCGCCATGCCTGAACAAGCTGGTCGCTTTTCACTTTAGGCAGGCAGTATTTCACAAATACGTCAGGAAACGGGGCCGCAAATCCACCACTTGCTGTGTTCACCAAGATGTCTTGGTGAGTGAATGTCGTCCCAGTAACACTCGTTCCAGCGGTGTATACCCCGCCCGCTTGGTAGGTGGCCTTTGTATTGAAGCTAAACGCGTGTCTATCCATGCGCAATCCTTAGCACTTCGTGTGGCCGGCTACTATGTTTGTAACACTGAGCAACATTCAAAATGGCGCAGCAGTCGACCTTACGCATGCGCTCAAGAACCAAAACGGACAATACAAAGTAGCACTGCTCAAGCTCACTTTCTACCCACTATGGGAGAACGTCCCAGCCGGAACTAGCTTCTCTGTTGGCGGAAAGCTTGTGGCTGTCCCTAGCGGTTATTACAATGTCTGTTCCCTTAATAAAGAGGTCTTCAAGCCACACGGGGCGGGCCTGGAGATAAACCATGCCACCGGTCGACTGACGTTGACGACCGACAGTAGCATACAACTGTTTGGCCTTGCGCGGCTCCTGGGATTCTCAAATCCTGACAGTATCCTGACTGGGACAGTGCAGGGCGACAGCTTCCCCACACTAGCACCCAATAAAGAAGTGTTCGCTCACCTGGGTGAGGTGAGCACATCGCACAATCTAGTGGGGAAGGCAGTGGCGACGGCTGGCACAAGCACTGCATACCCTTGTGTGGCCTACCCTTCCACTTTTATCAGAGCTATAGCTGTGACCGGTGAGGGAATAAACTGCGGAAAAACCATTTCTTTCCCTAATCCACAGTATAAGCCACTAATATCTGGCCCTATCCCACAGCTAACGTTCTCCCTGTTAGATAGATCAGGTACACTTTTAAAGACTGCTTATCTGAGTGTAACTCTGGGTATTCATGACAACGATGGTTGAATCCGCTGGGCCCAGATGCAGTGATTTAGCCTTAAGCGATCTCGCGGATACCGAAGGGTTTGGCGACGCGGGTCACAATGACCGCGTCTACGGCTTTCAGTTCAAAAACGGCGTATACCATCGAAAGAAACTTACGCCAGGAAGATCCCCGGATCTAAGTTTCAAAGATCTTGAAGATATTAGCGCGGCAAAAACACGGACGCACGTGAGATACAGTGTAGTGAAAAAAGCAGACGGACAATGGACTCTCGCCGAAAGTGACAGTGACTGGCTCATTGACCTTGCTGTGGTCGAATCGGGAGTACAGATCGATAAAGCCGGGCTTGTGAGAAAAGTTTTAAATCGAGGTACGGCATTCCTGTCCTATAGTCCGTTTGAAAACAATGTCAAAGTACACTTCCAGGATGGGAAATTCTATATAAAAAGCACTGTTCCTCGAGGGGCTCTAGTAATGAATACGACGTTCCCCGTCCTGACCACTCTTCCTCCAGACTCAACTATCTTTGCTGCAATACTATTACCGCCTGCTCCCGCTCACGACACTTTCGTGGAAATACTAACAGATTTCCAAATAAAATGGCAGAATAAGCACGCTGGTCAAGAGTTGCGGATCTTCATTAAACTTAGCGCAAATAAAAGGCCTGTCGCGCATGTGTCGTTAGAGGGTGTAAATACACGAATAGGGAACAATGTGGGCGTGGACAAAATATTCCTAGCTGAAAGCGTCAGCTTAAAAACTCTCAAGGTGATTAACCGCCCCTTGGATACACTTGAACTAGAGATAATTGACAATAGCATATAGATTTATCATGGGACTATATCCAACATTGGACGAGGCCGAATCCACGCATGATTACAGGCTAAAGCACATCTGTGATATACAACATGAACTCTCCCAAGATCGTGATTCCCGGTCGAGTTTGTACAAAAAATACCGCAGAGCGGTGAATGCTCTAGATGGCGTTGACGCTGCGCTTGCCACGGTGGCTTTGGGCCTCGGTGCGACTGGGGTCGGCCTCTTGTCGACTATAATTGCCGCATCCGTTGTTGTTGCGCTTGAAGTCTCGGCTCTTTCAAGTGGTTTGGCTGGAATAGCGTGCAAGTTCATATCTCGACGCCTGACCATCAAAGCTAAAAAACACGATGAAATTCGCGTCCTAGCGTCATCAAAGTTGGATTCCATCGCAGATGCTATCTCGCAAGCACTTGTGGATAACAAGATTTCTGATAGCGAGTTCCGTCACATCCTAGCGGAGAAAACTAAATATGATGCAATGAAGAACGCGATCAGGGCTAAATCGTTGAAAGCATCCCATATCAGCCAGGAAGAAAAAAATGCACTTCTGAAGCAAGGCAGGGAGGAAGCAAGGAAACAGTTTGCCAGGGCAATCGAGATAGAATCACGATAAACTGCTTTCTACAGGCGGATTATTAAAGGCGCCATGCGCAGCCCCTGCTACCCGGAACCTTTTTCGGCGCATTAGCATATCATGTTAAAGCCAAGGCTGACACTGCAAATAAGACATGTCGTCGATCGATGGTAAAATGCTAGCCAACATGGCCTATCATGCCGCTGTCATTAGCGGCTTAGCGATAGGTTATGCTCGTCTTGGCAAAATTGTTTGGAAAGGCCCTGCCCCCAAGTTGGATGTCACCGGCTATGACGTAGGAATGGTTATTGCAGACATCGGCCTGGCCATAGCCACGAAAGACTTGCTGATTAAGCAAGGAATCCTCCCTGCCGATATATTGAAGTAGGCGCTTTATATCGCCTCTTACCCACCATACTATAACACTGCGTGCGGCTATTGAATGTGTAAACGTGTAAATATACGCCGACCCAAATAATCAAGCCTGAGCAAACAAACATTCTCACAGACGTGACCCAGCTAACATATTTAGTCTATTTCGGGTAGGTGTATGAGGCCTGGCTTCATTCACAAAATAGCAAGCCTTGAACAAATACAGTGTTACTCTTTGTTGTATGTGGGTCACTATTGATTTTCTCTCGGCTCATGTCTGAATGAGACAGCACTTGTATGAGACTGTGCATTCGTATCCTAGCAACGATAACAGGAAGTGAGGCGTTGCACAACACTCTAGTAGGTTTATAAGGGTGATTTTAAACATGTATTACTGTCCGTGGAAGACAGCCCAAGGCGAGGCCATGCGAAATGATAATCGGGTCTTCCAGTCACGTCTCACAAAAGGGGGTTCGATCCCTACCTGACTGCTCTTGGAATGCTTGTTCTGAGCTCTTCTCACAAAAATTCTAGACTCATTTCGAATTGTCTAGGATGCCACGGAGGAGAGTTATTAAGAGCAATTGAGTCCCGAATAATTATTTAATATAAAACAAGCCCTCACATGGCCATGAAGCTATGTGAAGAGGAATACGTCACAGGCCACGAAGCTATGTGACGGGGACTCAGTGAGACGTGACACACCGGTTTTGCATTTTTTGACCCCCGGCGTAGATTAACTCGCCCCCCCCATTTTTTTTTGGTATGCTCCCCCCTGGGGTTTTTTTGTCCTGATAATATCTGTCAAAAAATCTGCTCTCTGAACAGATTCCACAAAAAAAGTCCGACACCCTAGAAGTCCTCTAGGCACCCCCACGCTATCTGCTGTTCCCCCAGCCTAAACAAGTCATGCAATAATCACTTTCACCGGTGATGAACCACAGTTTGTTACGATACCACATCCCTTGATATGAAGGATCGAGCGATACCATTTCATCGTCTACAATATGGCGTTCTTCTTCTTGTCCACGAGCCTTCAACCGACGACGAGTATCCTGATTAGGTCTCTGCTTCTTCTTCTTCTTCTTCTTCTTTTTCTCCTCTCCCCAGTCGACGACACGGCACTCCGAGCCGGTAATGGGTATAGCCGTGTCGATGGCCTTCTTCTTCTCGCAAAGCGTCTTTACGTTAGTAATGGTTTTTTCCATGGTAAATATTCCTCACAGCGTCTGGTTCTCTCTGTCGAGCCACTGACATGTGTGTTTACCCTTCATCGTATCTCTGGTATCTCCATCGATTCTGTATGTTTAATAGGTGGTTGCGGCGTAGAGCCTGGGCCGGCAAGGGTGGTGGGCCGTCCCGAGGCTCTACAGAGTATGCGCCCAGCCCCCCACTTGGGAAGCTCCCCGCTCCCCCACACCTCCCCCACAAATTAGTGTCCCTTGGGAAGCTCCCCGCTCCCCCACACCTCCCCCACAAATTAGTCCACTCGCCCTCCCTGCTGCTAACTGTGTTTGTTACAGCTACCAAATTATGAGAAAACTTTTTTATCCAGTTGTAGTCTAGATACCTACAAAAGAATTAGTGGTCTCGGCCATATTTTATGGAGTTATACCCCTTTCAGATGTGATAATCTCTGATTTTGTGATCTGTAGTTGAATGTAAAAGTTATATCTGAAGATTCGTGTTCAGTACAGATGCTAAATTTTGAAAACTTATTTATCTACTTGTATTCTTACCCTTCGGCCATTTTGCCCTCGGGGTATTGTCATCGCCATGTATGTCCGTCTTACCGCATTTTAAGCAAAACCGCTGGAGACACAACCACAAAATTTTTAACACTTTTTTTATCTAGTGCTAAATCAGATGCCTATCGAAATTGGTTCCCCTCGGCCCATATTTTACAGAGTTGTGCCCCTTTACAGATATATTAATTTCTATTTCTGTCTATATATGCTTGAATATAACCAACTATATCTGCAGAACTGTGTTCGATATACTATAGCTATTATATTTTGAAAACTTATTTATATTGTTGTATTCTAGAAGCCAACAAATAATTACTCGCCACGGCTCTTATTTTACAGAGTTATGCCCGTTTTCAGTTGCAGTTATCTCTGTTTTTGTGATATATGCTTAAATGAAACCAGTTATATATCATTATTAAACTGTGTTTGGTACAGCTACCAAATTATGAGGAAACTTTTTTATCCAGTTGTAGTCTAGATACCTACAAAAGAATTAGTGGTCTCGGCCGTATTTTATGGAGTTATACCTCTTTCGGATGTAATAATCTCTGATTTTGTGATCTGTAGTTGAATGTAAAAGTTATATCTGAAGATTCGTGTTCAGTACAGATGCTAAATTTTGAAAACTTATTTATCTACTTGTATTCTTACCCTTCGGCCATTTTGCCCTCGGGGTATTGTCATCGCCATGTATGTCCGTCTTACCGCATTTTAGGCAAAACCGCTGGAGATACAACCACAAAAATTTTAACACTTTTTTATCTAGTGCTAAGTCAGATGCCTATCGAAAGTGGCTCCCCTCGGCCCATATTTTACAGAATTATGCCCCTTTACAGATATATTAATTCCATTTCTGTCCTATATGCTTGAATGTAACCAACTATATCTGCAGAACTGTAATACTTAGCATGCTCAGTTCTATACTCCATACACTGATCTGTTGATACATCCATACACTGCAAATTGTAAATTACCTTTAGCTTGATTATTCCACATAGTATTATCTCTTATCCAATTCACACTACACATGGGTCGCAATCACTTGGGGAAAGCCGAGGGGTTTTGATTGGATCAATCTCATGTTTAAGGGATGGGTTAACGATCCCTTTAAAGCTTTGCCAAAATATTGTTCTTGAACACCGAGTCAGAGTTATTAGATGTCGTCTTATTTGCAGTGAATAGTATTGTCAAGGCTGACTACTCAAGTAATATACTCCTAGAACTTGTATGGTTTCATGTAACGTGTATTAAACTTCTGTATCAGTTTGCCAAAAACAATGAATATATATTTGGTCTATGTGAAAGAAAAAAACGAAAATAAAAAAGAATCTCTGCCATGCCATTTCACTTTCTGCGATTAAATTATTAGAGGATTGTGTAGAGTGATTTATTTATCAGAGAAATTGTGTTTTACAGGTGGTAAACCACAATGGTGAACCACAGGGAAATAATGGTCCTGGTTTCTCATGGCTGGTGTTTGACGGGGCAGAGGGGGCCTCACTGGAGCCACAAACATCATCAACAAATTACACAATAACTGACGAAGATAAAGAAAAGGTACGGTAAGATATCTGAAAATTCAATCACTTTTAGACCACCCTTCACCTCAATTGAATAAAAATTGTTAGCTTTCTTTTGCCAATGCCTTCCGGAGCAGTCCAGATTGTGAGCAGATTTGAACAGTGATAGCTGAATGTAGAACGAATAAGGCCATTGTCACATTTAGCCTGACCTCGTCTATATTTTGGGGGCAAATAATTAAAATAGATGAGGGATTTATATTTTCATGAGGAAAAGTTACTCATTTTCTTCATATTCATATACGATTGGTTTGCAATTTAATAATTAATAATAAATAATTATAGCATCTAGCATGTGTATTTTAAAAATCAAGGTCATGCTAAACAACCAGTCAAGTGACAATTGCCTAATATTGTCATTCGAAGTGTGTTTTGAAGTGATTGAATTATAAGAGAACCTGATGAACAAGAGAAAGGCTAATTAACAGATTTGTATACACCACAATATAATATACAAGGTGCAGAGGAAGTTTTATGTGGTGGGTGTGCAGAGTTTTTTTATCATCACAATATTTAATATTTTTTTGCATGTCTATCAATTTCTTTTCGTCTTCATGGAATGCAATATCAGTTTGTTCGGGGTTGTATATCCTCATAACTGTAGAGTACTGTTTGAATATTCTCACAATCAAAATATTTGTGCCATTCTCAAATGTCTAAATATGCATACTTATTGACTGTAGGTGGAACAGTTAAGAAAATGGAGTGCCAGTCAAGGGAACCTGGGGGGTACATACAAACCAGTGACTATAGCAGACCTTGTCCCAGGGGGATATGCCAACATTGTGTGCCAGGTAAAGTAATGTACCTGCCAAATGTTCTTACATGTACCTAATACAATGTAAATCCTATTTTGGAGCGGATTATAATTTTAATTACTAGGGATGCCTTATGTGTTTGTAAGTTTCTTCTTATTTTTCCCACTTTTCTTTTCCCTCGGATAACTATTGAATGCCTTTGTCAATAAACTTCAAATTTATTACCCAAATCGTAAACCTGCTTTGCTTAAATGCCTAATCTCTATTAGGAAATACAATACAAACTGTTAAAACGGAAGTTAAAACCAAAAAGTTGTCTCCCCTTAGGGAGTTGTCTGCCCCTAGGGGAGCTCTCCCATTCATCCCAGCAAGGCTACTATATAAGCTCTGCTCACGCCAATTCATATCCTCTTTCTCTGTTTGTACTCGACCAGTGCACATCTAGGAAGTGTTAAAGCAATACAGCTGTGTTGTTGTTGTAACCGCCGGTTATATCCTTTTTCAAGATTGACTTGTGTTTCTTTTTCGGGAAATTCTTCTTACATTAGTTATGTCTGAGGTTTCTGTTCCCATTTCTAATTCTTGTCGCGCGTGTGGGCAAGTGTTGTCCCGTTTGGACGCCCACACGGTTTGTTTTGCTTGTAAAGATTTGTGTTATCGCCAAGCCACGTGTGCAGAATGTTTGTTATGGGATTCGGCTACTTGGAAGAAATATGCCCAGGCCCGTCGTGCTTACTTGTTGCGTGCGTCTGAGGATTCTACGCTATCGGAGGTCGATAGACGGCTTCTAGAAATTTCGCTTGTAAATGACATGAAATCCAACGAGGATCTCGACGGTGTTGGCTTAGATTTGTCTCATAGATTTCAAAGTCCAGTTTCGTCGGCGTCTGTAAATATATCACCTAGTGGCACCGTCCTACAGGAAGATAATTTTCAACTGCTAGACAGTTTGACCTCTACCGGTTTGGCATTGTCTGGAGGCCCGGTCAAACCGGCTCCATTGTTCAGCTCAACAAAGGCTTCTAGAGCCAGGTCGGTTTTACCTGAGCGATCCATTGTCTCCATCGGACAAAAGAATGCTACTTCGCCGCATGTTATTTCTCCTTTGCCTATCGGTTTATCACACATTTCTAGAAAATCCAAAGGAATTAAACATCGTCGTGTGGCGGCTTCACCTTTACGGGTTAAATCTAAAACTCGTTTATCTAAATCTGTCTCTCGTTCTATGGAGGGTCGTTCGGACCCGCCTTTGAGTGTTCAAATTGCGGACTTACGATCTCCAGTTACTACGTATGTTGATCCGTCACATCGTCGACGCCGTTCACGGGATTCGCCTGTTCGTCGTTCTCATTCGCCTGTTCGTCGGTCTCGTTCTCCGGTTCGTAGATCTCGTTCACCGGTTCGTCCTAGTACTATTTTACGGCCTTCCCGTTCGCCGGTACGCCGTTCTCGTACTTCTGTTCGACGTTCTCGTACGCCTCCATGCTGTTTGCCACGTCGTTCTGTCTCACCTTCTCATCAAGGTCGCCAAGTTCGTCTGTCGCAGACTCCATTTCTTGATCAAGCGGTTGATCACGGTTTATCAACCTCTCGTCGACATCACATCTCTCGTCCACCCACACAGGTTTCATCGAGTGCGTCTAGTGATCATGATTCCTCCTCGTCAGCGGAGAGTTCGGATGATTTGGCGCTTGTTCCGGATATGCCTGTTTCTTCGAATGTTGTCTCTTCGTCTCGAATTAGATGTCCGACGGCGGGCTCTGCCGCGTTCGCGCCTACGTCGCGTAAATCACCTATCTCATGCGCTCCGTCACCAGCTTGGGAGTCTAATTTAGAGAAGTTTGATCGTCAATTGGAGGACGACAACAAGTTTAAGAAGCCCCATTTTCCATTTCAATATGAGATTCATGATAACATCTTACCGGCTAAACCGCCCAAACGTGATCGGGATTTGAGTCGGATTTCCAAGGCAGTTAAATCAGCCCCTTTACCGATTGGTCCCAAAGTGATGGATAATGTTATGGAGATGTTGCTATTTATGCAACGTGTTACATCTGTCGCGGATTGGTTTCTGTTGGCTACTTCTCAGATTGCCTTGGATCCTGCGTTACGCCTAGAAGATGGGTCGGCTTCTTTGTCTCCTGGTCGCTTGGCCTATTTGCGTGGTTTCGTTGACACTCTCATTAAAGCTAACCGTAGTGTCATTGAGGCCGGTTCTTTTTCTTATGTTTCGCTTCTGCAAGCTCAGCGTAGTGCGTTACTTAAGGTGGTCAAGCCTGACGTTCCATACTTTGTTAAGGATCAATTGCTTCGTCAGCCATTATCCTCTAAGTTGGTTTTCAACAATGCTATCGAGTCCGTCATGCCTGCTGTTCGTGAGGAACGCACGTCTCGTTTGATTTCTGCTGTGACTCGACGTTCTTCCTTTTCCGTGGATCGGAAACCTAAACGGGGTCGTACTTTCAATTCCACCCAACAGGATGTGGTCCCTCGGAGTAATTTTCGTGGCTTCCACAAACCTCCACGAGGCCGTGGTCGCCGTTCCGCCCGTGGGAAATTCTCCAGACGTGGTGGACAATCCAACAAATGACTATCCCATTTCCGTTTCCAATCAGGCCGAAGATTTTCAACTACCCGCTTTCCGTCCTTTCAGTCATCAGGTCGTGGGCGGCCGTCTACAGTATTTCTACGAGAATTGGCGTCTTATAACGGACGACGACTGGATTATAAAGATCCTGAAGTTTGGCTTCCTATTCAATTTTCGGTCTCTGCCCAAACTCATCGCTTGGCCTCGTCCCTCCCGCCTGCCAGTTCCCGCAGGTCACATGCAGACACTTCTGTCTTCGGTCACCACACTCATCGACAAGGGAGCCGTCAGGGAGTTACCACGTACCGAAGACAGCGTAGGATTTTACAGCCATGTTTTCCTGGTGCCGAAGAAGGATTCGGACCAGATGAGGATGGTAATCGACCTCAAGATATTAAACAAGCATCATCTAATCACCCTCCTCATTTCAAGATGGCTACTGTATCATCGATTCGGGCCCGCGTACATCACCAGGATTGGTTGGCCTCAGTCGATCTTCAGGACGCTTATCTCCATATTCCTATTCACCCTCGTCATCGACGTTACCTGCGCTTCGCTATCAACGATCGTCGGTTCGAGTGGCAGGTCCTTCCGTTCGGAGTCAACATCGCCCCCTGGCTATTCACCTGTATCACTTCACCAGTCATGGCGTTTCTACACCTGCGGGGTATTCAAATCGAGGTTTATATCGACGACATCCTCTTGTGGGCTGCGGACAAGTCCCTTCTCAACGCGCAGGTCCGGTTCACTCTGCTTGTTTTACGTCATCTCGGCTTCATTCCTCATCCTCTGAAGTCGGAGTTGGTTCCGGCGCAAATTCGCCGTTACATCGGGGCGGTGTTCGATACTCGTCTACAACTGGTACACCCCCCAGAGGACCGTTGGAACAAAATTCAGCTGCTGATACTAAAGTTTTTGTCATCAACGTCTCAGACACGTCAGCAGTGGCAAAGTGTGCTGGGTTTACTCACTTCCACGCAGGACCTTACTCATTACGGTCGTCTCCAGGTTCGGCCGCTGCAGTACCATCTGTCTCCTTATCTACTGACGTCTTCCCTCAATCCTGCGGTTCCGGTATTGACGTATGTACATCCACATCTGATTTGGTGGCAGTCCCGCCACAATGTCATGCGGGGAGTTCCATTCCGATTTCCGGCTCCGGTTCACCATCTTTATACCGATGCTTCCGAGACCGGCTGGGGAGCCCATCTGGACGGCCTGGAGGTGTCCGGCAGATGGTCGACGTTGGATGCCAGTCTTCACATCAACCTTCTGGAGATGAAGGCGGTCATCCTAGCGGTCCATCATTGGAGTCAACGTCTCATGAATTCGTCTCTTATCGCGACGGACAATTCCACGGTCATTGCCCACATCAACAAGATGGGTACCACCCGATCGCTCTCAACGTTTCGTCTGGTGTGGGAGCTGTACGACTGGGCTCTCATTCATCATTGTCATCTCAATGCTCGCCATGTTCCGGGTCGGCTCAATGTCTTAGCGGACCGCCTGTCTCGTCCCGACACCGTTTTTCAGACCGAATGGCAACTACATCCGGAGGTTTTTCGTCAGATCTGCAGCGTCTGGGAGTCGCCCTTGATCGACCTATTTGCGACGAGGAACAATGCCCAGCTAGCCCTCTTCGTCAGTCCGATTCTGGATCCTCAAGCTTTCGCCATCGACGCTCTGTCAATCAACTGGGACAACTTCCTGGCTTATGCCCACAGGCCCGCAAAACAAGAGATTTGGAGGGGGGGGGGGGCGTTGGCATTAGGGTGAAGTGTCGAAATATGGGGCCTCTATATATAACCCCATGCTTTATATAAAAAAACATCAAGGCGTGAAACGGACTTCGGGTGAATCGAGAAATAAACAGTTTACCACCAAACAAAATACATCAGAATATTCTACAAGTATCACTTTATATATTTCCGTCGTCAAATTAGTCAAGTTGTGCAATTTTTTACCTTTGCCGGGCGATTCAAAATCCAACCAGACTGTCCATCCATCTAGGAACAGCCCGATTATGGCGGGCTTCGTTCTCAATTCTGATTGGTCAGGCGCGACACGCCTCCAGCAAGAGAGGTCACGCACAGATCAGCTGGCGCGATTGACCAATCAGAATTGACAACGAAGCCCGCCATGATCGGGCTGTTCCTGGATGGATGGACAGTCTGGTTGGATTTTGAATCGCCCGGCAAAGGTAAAAAATTGCACAAATTTACTAATTTGACGACGGAAATATATAAAGTGATACTTGTAGAATATGCTGATGTATTTTGTTTGGCGATAAACCGTTTATTTCTCGATTCACCCAAAGTCCGTTTCTCACCTTGATGTTTTTTTATATAAAGCATGGGGTTATATATAGGCCTAGAGGCCCCATATTTTGACACTCCACCCTAATACCTCCCCCAAATCTCTTGTTTTGCGGGCCTGTGCTTATGCCTACCCACCGATGGCCCTGATTCAGGAAGTTCTTCAAAAGATTTCTCAACACGACTGCGTCATTCTGCTCGTGGTTCCGTGGTGGCCTCGTCGTCAGTGGTTTCCGGTTCTGGTTCCACTTCTCACTGCCCCGCCGCGTTGTCTTCCAGTTTGGCCCGGCCTGTTACGTCAACCGCACGGGATTTTTCATCACAACCCACGGTGGCTCAACCTACACGTCTGCAGACATTAGCCTTAACGACAATATCTCTGCGCTCATTCGCGCCTTCGCATTACAGTCTCGCCGTACTCGCCAGCTGTTACCGAAATGGGATATCGGTGTGGTTCTATGTGCTCTGATTCGTCCGCCCTTTGAACCCTTACAGTCCGCTTCTCTCAAAGCTGTTTCTTATAAGACTGCTTTTCTGGCGGCGTTTGCTTTGGCGTCTAGAGTGTCTGAACTTCATGCTCTTGAGAGATCATCTATGACCTGGACGGCGGATTGGTCTCGCATCTCCTTTCGACCCGTCCCTGAGTTCATCGCCAAAAATGAGTGTTCGCCTGGGTCCATGTGCTCAACGTTTGTATTCCATCCCTGCGCTATCAGACTTCGTACATGACCTTGAAGACGACCTTCTGTTATGCCCTGTTCGAGCCATACGCCACTATCTCACTCGTACCGATCCCGATCGGGGCTCTCGTCGTCTATTATTCTTGTCCCTTCGGCCGTCTGCAGTGCGTGACATTACTAAGAATACCATTGCTTCTTGGTTGAAGAAGACCATTAAGTGGTCATATCAATTGGCCATTGATGCTCCCCCTTTGTTGTCTACTGCTTCTTCTCATGAAATTCGTGCCATCGCCACGTCATGGCCTTTATGGAAGAACTTGTCCCTTCATGACATTGTCCAGTCCTACGCATGGACTGCAAATTCTACCTTCACAAATTTCTATCTGAGGGATATGTCAGTGCAATCAGATAGAATGTCCACGCTTGGGCCACTGGTGGCTGCCCAGCACGTGGTTAAGTAACTTTCTAAAAAGAGGGAAGGGGGGGGGGCAATTTTCATCATCGCAGCAAGTCAACCAACTTGCTGTATCATCTCGTCTCATCTCTCAATCATATATGTCCACGTACTACATGATCACCTAAGGAAGAAGTAATGGTCAGCTTGCCAGTCACCGACTCTCAAGTCATCAATCAAGCCTGACACAATGGTGAGTTTTAATCTTTGCCTTTAATGCAGATTTGCTTGTGTCATTTCAGGTCGAAGCTATGACCTTTCTTCTAGATCATCTCAGCCGAGTCACCTCCTGTCAACTCACAAGTTCAACGACAGGGATTATAGTACAGAGGTTGACGTCAGACGGAGAGTAGACTCAGGGCACCGCTGTCAACTCACAAGACCGGATCAAGCTTCAAGGACTAAAGTACAGAGAGTTGACTTAAGTCGGTCTGTGGACTGAGGGTGGTTGTAAGTTGGTCACCGTGTATGCCGTGGGTCGCTGTGCTATCGCCTCACCTCTGCTCATACAGCGCTTACCAATCGGATACTCATAGAAGCAACTGCCCGAGTTCCTTCGTATTGGTAATATTGTGTACCACGGCCACGATCACAGCATGGATGAGACACTCAAGATAAGTATTCTATATCTACTCCATGAATTACCCCTTTGCGTCACTGACCAGGGTTCTCTTGTTGAGTTTTAATGTGTCATATCTATGCCCATGTCTGTGTCATCCCAGCGGTTACTCTGCTTGCTATTGGAGCTACAACAAGGCCGAGGTTTCCCACCTCCATATGTTGGTAGTGAGGCATTTAAGCAAAGCAGGTTTACGATTTGGGTAATAAATAATAAACATTTATAAACAATGTTACTATTTATAACCAAATCAAACCTGCTTTGCTTTGATGGTCCCTCCCTTCCTTCCCCTCATGTCGCGGCCTTGCACACTACAGGTCTCGGATTATTACAATGAGAAAGAGGATATGAATTGGCGTGAGCAGAGCTTATATAGTAGCCTTGCTGGGATGAATGGGAGAGCTCCCCTAGGGGCAGACAACTCCCTAAGGGGAGACAACTTTTTGGTTTTAACTTCCGTTTTAACAGTTTGTATTGTATTTCCTAATAGAGATTAGGCATTTAAGCAAAGCAGGTTTGATTTGGTTATAAATAGTAACATTGTTTATAAATGTTTATTATTTGTAGTGCATATTGGTCCTGCCTAGGGAAAGACATTGTTTTTTTTCTACAATTTCTGTTACATGCAAATTTTCCATCTGGAATCTGGTAAAGTGGCTGCCTCTATTTGGGTACCAATTCCATATTCTCATTTGCATAGATAGCACATCAGTGATTGGTTCACAGTTATGACACTCAAAATAGTCTGAAGCCATTTGCATCTAAAGTACATTTAGTTCCTGGTTTACAGCCACATCATTCAATTGTGTACAGTATGGTGATTTTAGACCCTGGAACATGAACATGTATATAAATTTCTCTCACAAATGAATTAAACAGAGACAGTGGCCTTGCAGATTTTAAAGCCACTGAAGAAATCTTAGTGCCAAATCTGGGAGGTACAGGTAACAAAGACCATGTGATTCTTCTTTTTTTCTCTCGCTCTGACGCACCTATAGGCGGTGATATCTGGGGGCAAAGTTAAAATTTAATTCCCGAACAATAATTCCTGAGAAACTGAACAGATTTTTATCAAGCCCGTAGCTTTAGCTGCGGAAAGCTCAATATAGGGATCTAAATGATGTCTGTGGATGTCGGTGTTCCTGTTCCTATTCTTGTCCCTGTTCGAAAAAGTTGTTGATGTTTTGGACTTAGAAAATTGTTCCTGTCCACAGCTTCTTGACCCCACGCTATGTCTCTCGCAGCTTCTTAACCCCACGCTATGTCTCTCAAACTAAACCCCACCCGACCCCCCCTCCCAGAATTCTCATATATTCTGCGAGATTATATGATGCTACTCTTACTCAACCTATGCACTACCCTCGGGAGGATGTCCCCACCCATGGGGCACCAAATGTTACACAGCTTCTTGTGATATTATCCTAAGGTATGAGATGCAGTGTACATTGTTTATACGCACACACATTTTGTGAAACTAAATTACATAAAATATATCTTTTGTGTATAAATTGGGGGGGGGGGGAGAGGTTGAAATATGTCCAGAGGGTGATATGCAAGTGGGTGGGTGGGGGGGGTGAATGTCCACTGATCAGGAATATATTTGTGCAGCATTAGACATCAGAATAAATTTCTTTTGGGGCCCTACCTACTGTAATTTTCTCTAGTCTGTAACTGTAAACATAATTTTTTGTCTTGGGGAAAACAGGATCTCAAGAAATAATTATTTCATGATATTGTGTTATAAAATGGTGCATCGTCTATTAGCAATTGCAATAAGCCCAAGACTGAACTGAAAAATAAATGCTTTACTGACAGAGAGATTTAATAATAGACGTTTTTACAAATGAGTATATTAGAATCAAACTTCATAAACATATCGTAACTTAATTGTGTTAAACAATTACTAATTGAAAACTGCATTTCAAAATTGACACATGAGTGACCAGCTGATCCTGACCACGAAAATCATCAATACATGCGAATGTTACAAATGAATAAATGTTACATAATTAATTCTGATGTTCAACTTCATGCATGTTAATGACAGACACGTTTAGTACAGAATACACGAATCTCGAAAGATTTACATTATAATAATGCTTACAACTATACGGCATCCATGAAATATATACAACTGATGCCGACCGCCAAGCCGTAGGCACCCGCAAACACAGGAAGACCAACCCTCAAGATTCATAAAGTGGAACATTAGCTTATCTGTTTTAGAATTAGCTCCCTCATACATTGCGATACCACGGTTCTACCCTCTAGGTCTATCTCTAAGTACCCTTTGTATGCGTCACTAGCCCAATCTCCCGATAGCTGAATTAACTCCCCGGGTACCTGAGCACGGAAAGCCCATGACGCATCGCCACGGCGGAAACTGTGTGATGAAAAGGCACTAGCCTCATATCCAAACTTCGCTAAAGACTGACGCAAAACTCTTTGGAACATCGGGTATGTAATGGGATCAAGACGGCCATGTCTATTCGGTAAAACAAACGCCGCGGTATCAGGATTCAAAACAGAAACAAGACGCACCATGTTATGGTAGGCAGACACTGGGCATGAGATAGATCCTGGAATAGCGAGGATAAGGAATCGAAGTTCCCTCTGCCCGAACTGAATAGTTTTTGACCATTTCATGAACACGAGTAAAGACCCATCACATACCTCAATGTTTCCTCTAGTCAGTTGCTTGCTAGAGTTAAACTTCTTACGACTATCAGGGACTAGGTTAGACTTCCTAGCCATTAAGAAAAAGGCAAACAAAAATAAACACCAGTAGGTACTCCCAACCGGGGAGTCCAAATCCATAACCTTCACAATATCCATGAGAATTCTCGGTGTCATGGGGCAGGCTTTCTTTGGTAATCTAGGGTTTAAACGAGATAAACCTTTTAACAATAATCTTAGCTCTACTGCCTGCGTGTCGTGAGCAGGAAATCCCATTAAGACATGCAATAAACGAACACCACTAAGATAGTTTTTGATAGAGTCAACAGATGTGAAAGAACGACTCAGAAATTGAGCATACCTGCACAAAGTGCTAACAGCACCAGGTAAAGCAGCGTATCCGAAAAACTCACAAAATAGTAAATAGGAACGCCACTGTACGAGCAAATTTGTTCGTGTACCCTCAGCGAATGCATGCCTTATGGATGCCCGGACACCATCTTGCAAACTACAACTCACAGATTCTACAAAACAGGAAGGTTGTAAATTTACCAACTGTGAGAAAAATTAAACATATCTGAAGAAACAACACAGTCTTGCCATATCTCAGAATTGGTACACTCTAAAAACTTCTCTTTATAGTGGTCACCCAAAGACCAACGCGACAATAAGTCAGGCAAGCGGTTATCTACCCCGGCTATGTGCTGAGCGCGTATCACAAACTGGCATTGTGCAGCTATCCAGCAGATCTCTCTGAGACATTCCTGCATGAAAGCATTACGGGTACCCCCAGAGTTAAGAACGGTGACGGAGGCCATATTGTCGCAAAACACCCTCACTTTTTGTCCGGTTAATTTATTTCCCCATAACCGCAAACTCACTACTATGGCAAGGAGTTCAAGTTCCGAAATAGATAGGTCTTTCTCCCTGACAACAGATGGGAATACACTGTGAAAAAATAATTTTCCACACACACCCCCACAACCTTCTAAGCATGCATCAGAAGCAATCAGCATGTCCGGGTTACACCATTCTTCTATGTACATCATAGAAATCCCGTTGTAAATAGGCAAGTACTTTGACCACCATGCTAAATCCCCTTTGACCTCCGCAGGAATAGAATGCATTTGTCTCGGTTTGCACTGACCTATCCGTCGCATCCAGTTTAACAGTCTCGCCACAAATAGGCACCCTGGTCGAACACATGAAGACACGAAATGTAATTTTCCCAGTAAAGACTGAAGTTGTCGTAATGAGGCGACTTCGAGGAACAACCATTCCTTAACGATACCCAATATCTCTGCTAGTCTGTCCTCACCGATACGAAGGGTCAAGGTGTTAGTGTCAAAATAGATGCCTATAAAAGGCATGGTGGTAGCTGGTGAACAAGCTTTTTCGGGAGATTCTTCAAGACCAGCGGCGTTTAATACTTCTTTCATGGTGTTATAAGCCTGAGAGGCTCCCTCGGGCTTCTCTGCCCCTGCAATGTCGTCAATATAGTTAAGCGAACTGACCCCTGCACGCTTGAGGATATGGACAATGGCCGACGTCACCCGCTGGCATATGTGTGCAGATGACCTGCTACCCATAGCCAACACTCGGTCAAAATATAGTTTCCCATTCCACTGGAAACCCACCAAGTGCATATCACCTGGATCGATAGGTATTTGTCTATACGCCCTTCGCAAATCTCTTTTAAATAGCAAACATCCCTTTCCCTTCTGTTTCACAATGTTAACCAAGTCGTCTACCCCTGGATATTTCAAATTAACAGGTTGGCCCAAGTAAACATCCTTATTAATGCCGTTGTTGACAGACTTACGCCTCGGCATACTAAGATCTAAGATCACCCACCCTCCTTTCACCATTGGGTTTTGGTACAGTATTAAGGGGAGACAACTTCATAGGCCCCTGGAATGGATTTTGCTTAAATGGGCCTAAAATGGCCTGATACTTTATCTCTTTTTTATCCCTCGGCCAACTTTGGCCTAGGGGTATTGTCGTCATCATGTACGGCTGTCCGTCCGTCCGTCCGTTACCGCGATATCTACAGAACCGTTTCATGCATGGCAACCAAACTTGTTACATCTATTTATCTTCACATAACTCAGAAGCCTATCGAAAATGAGTCATCTCGGACAATATTTTGCAGAGTTATGCCCCTTTTTACAAATAAAAATCCATTTTGATTTGTTATTGTGATAATTTCAGAACCGTTCCATATACAACATCCTAACGTGATACAGTTGTTTCTCTTGACCTGAACTAGATGCCTATCAAAAATGAGTCGTGTCAGAAAGTATTTTGCAGAGTTATGTCCCTTGTCTAATAAAATCCACTAATTCCTATGTTAAGTTTTGTATATAATTTCTATATCATGTTTGTATACTATCACATTTATTTATTGATAGGATGACTGATTTATTCTCTTACACAATGCGAAGAATGCCTGCAAATCTGTTTTGAAAATGACACTAGATGCCTATCGAAAATGAGTCGTGTCAGAAAGTATTTGCAGAGTTATGCCCCTTGTCTAACAAAATCCACTAATTCCTATGTTAAGTTTGCATATTATTTCTATATCATGTTAGTATACTATCACATTTATTTATTGATTGGATGACTGATTTATTGATTTATTCTCTTAAGACAATTTTTTTTTTTCAAAGAAAGTACACTTACAATACCAGGGGTAAATATTTCTTCCCACAAGCCAATCAATTGGTAGAGACACCCTTACATTATAATAGCTGGGGTTCAGAGCCGAGGGGTTTCGATAGCGCAGCTTCATGTCTATATACGCTGTCATGGCTTCCGGGAACTCTCTGGCGCCTTTATGATTTTTTACGGCCATTGATTGATCACTCTGCTCAGATAATCCACCTTCGAAACCAATGGGGAACCCAAACTCTAAGAGGTCACAAATATCACTATCTTCGTAACCGTTTAAGGCGGACCTCCAAAAAGGAATATTAAGGTTTGTTGCGAGAGATATTTGACACCCTTGAAAATTGTGTCTCCCTGAAGCCATGATCATGTCGTGAACAGTGATACTACTGCATTTACTCTGCTCACCTTCAATTGAGGGAGGTTCGGTTACGTCATCGTGACCTTCCCCTTCCCCACTGGAGATGATCTCTGTATCGATTTCAATGATAACTGATTCAGGCAAACAATCGTCTACCATAATGTCAATGTTTGGATATAACGGTGTAAATAACTCATTAACATGAATTTGATTATGCGCATCAACTCCACGTACTTGTTGTGCTTCCTGCTGGCTGTCTCGATTATTAACACAATTTTTGACCTTCATGTATTCCGGAATAAATATGGCTGTTTCTGGGTTCATCTCTGATTTCGTTGATAGTCATCTCGTGACAATATCTCTATTAGGAGGGGTCACATTCGGGATGTGATCGCTTAACTTTCTCCTTAAGCCAGCAGGAGGCACAAATATGTATTACTTGTTTTGTTTTACCCCTAATTTGTGAGGTGTGTGCAGCTGTAACATGACATCTGTTACGCTGGTATAATGAGCAAAACCATACTTCGTCTTTTTCTGTGCCCTTATTCACTACAGATTCGCGCTTTGTGTCACGTTTAACATGTCTGGCCAATACGGCCATTTCTAATACACTCGGATCGTCGCCCCATGATTTTAGGCCGAGCTCAATTTGTCGCAGCCACGAAGCATACCAATTAAGGACGGCCTGCCATTCGTACACGTTTTGATAGTAAACTATCTTTTTCAAGAATTCTGTACGACCCTTTCTCTCTGTACTAGAAATGTTCCCTGAAATTATTTCCAATTCACCAGCCACCAGGGATTGAAATGTTAGATCTTTGAATCCTATGCGCTTGCCCACAAACTCAAATTGCAGCGCAGAATGTGCCCACACTTGCGGGCATTTCACTTTATCTGCGGATTTGGTGCTGATCCCGGAAACTTTCTTCCGCTTTTTGGACAATTTTTTGGATTTCCTTCTCCCAGATTTTGGAGAGTGTCGTCTGGCGTGTTCATTGTCGGAACTAACGTCCGTATTACTACTACTACTACTACTATCCGAAGTGTCGGAACTGATATCCGACTCACTAAGTAGACTGAGTTTTTTCATTCTCTTACTAACTTTTCTATTTAAATCGGGCATAGATCTCAAACTTTGTAAATTAATTTCATCATTCATCTTGTGTAATTTATACACATCGTCCTGTTTCTTTTCATTCTCTGTTTCATCTTTTTTCTCATTTAATTTAGTCTCTGTACCTTTTACTCGCAACTCTTCTATCTTTTTGGTAGCCTCTTCAATCTTGGCCCTCAGTAAGTCCTTTTCTTTGGTTTTTTGGATCCGGCGCCTGTCTGAAATTCTCTTCACTTCTTCTTCATGGACAGTTTCCAATTCCCTCAATTTGGCCTTCAATGCGTCGAATTCAGGATCAGATTTAAAATTCCTCCTCAGAAAGGTTCTCGGCTGTTTGGTAGCTCGTCTTCGGCCTGGCCCCTTCCCCGAAAGCACCGTCTTGAGCTGGTTGTGCAGACATATTACGTTTTTCGTCGACGGCCGTCAGATGTTTTCCCTCGTCCTTGGACATCTCGGTCAAGCCGTGTCGAACTTTTCTCTCAGAATAATATATTCTAGGTAGGTTCCGATTAGAACGCCTCAAGTGCTCGCTCATTCAGCCAATCGACAAATCGCTCGCCTCGATGGTTCAACTGTTCGATATGCCAAGTTTTAACACAAACGAATCAAACTCCAATACCATATACGGCTCTGGTGTAGCAACGTTCTCAGTCAGTCAACTTTTGTCAACTAAGGTTTTTTTGAAAACCAGAAAAAAATCACCATTGTGTACAGTCTCTGAACGTCTACATAAAATCTCAACTGATGCCTGTATGACATATCGACGGGTAATAAATACCCAAAACGAGCGTGGAGCGGGAAGAAAACTACTCACGAAGTGTGAAACTTGTGAGCAGAAATAAACCCAAGTCAATCGATGAATAGTGTTAAGAGCATGGGACGAAAAGAGAACTCTTCATGAGCTTTGCTCACTTGTGTACAGACATAAACCCAAGCCCCGAGAGAACTGCAATTAGGTGTTTTTGTGAGATAAAAACGAGCCATTTGGTTTACAGTTTTGTTGAAATGCTAACTGAATATAGGGAAACTGAATGGCTTTGAACCAAAATATTACTGACATGAAAGAGAGAGAGATAGAAAATTAAGGTTTAATGTGTTCAGCAATAATTCAGCTATATAGCGATTACTGAAATAAAACGCATACTAAGTGATAACTGAAAATAATTCACAAACTGATAACCAAATCGGTAAACGAACTGTTGACCAAACTGATAACCAGAACGGTCATTTTAAATAAACATTTAGCAAACCCAGATCCACAATGAAATATTCTATAACACTGGTGTCTATAACATCTTGCTAACCATGCAATTATTGAGTGTTTTAGCCAGGTTGTGTAAAATGTACATGTGTCAAGTTCAGATGTTCATTGGAAGATTCTATTTTACCAGGCGGGAGAGGAAGGGGTCGTCTTCTTCATACAATTGTAACATGTACGAGCAGGACCAGTCGTAGTGTTTAGAAGAAAACGAATCAATAACCGGGATTGCCCACTGGCATTCTGGCCGTCACCGTCGTTAACCCCTTCACTAGTGGAGATCCGGGGCTCGAAGAGATGATCACAACCCTACAAGGATGACTGACGCTGATGTAAAGGTCTATTATGGTATATTCTGCACAAATAGTATACGCGGTTACAAATAATAGCGTAGGACCGCGTGGCTTAGACAGAATGTCTAAGGAGATGTAACGTTATGATATTTACATATATGTACAGACATTAGGAGAGTGTATGCAAATAAACTTGATGTATATACAGGGATTCATACAAGTCAATAATTTTACCACCGAAAACTCAATATTACTCAAAATTGAGTTTTCCCAATGGTGAAATTGAGTTTTCAAAATTTTTTACCGCCGATCCAAACATTGCGATCGAGTTTTCAATTTTTTTTACCACCGATTCACTTATTGGTATTGAGTTCTCAAATGCTTCAACCACCACCATGCTGGTGTCAATAACACATGATATTGATGGTTCAGCGGTAGTTGATAATGGCACTTTCCAAAATAGATTCATATTACTCCATATTCAATATTTCAGTTCAACTTTAATTAAGGCATTAGCCACCTGTCTAAGCCATTTACTTATGTGGTTCATCATAAAACATTCACAGAAACAAGAGCTTTTGGTCTGAGCCAATTCATATCGAAAAACATGTAATGTACATTGAAACTAACCACGGAAATGAACATCCAACTTCTGATCATTTAGACAAAAATAATATTTTATTCCATCAGTAGGAACTCTTAAAATCATGCTTGGCAAGTCTGAAAAATTTGAAGAGAATCATGTCAAAACTCTAGGCTGATTCTACAATGTTTTAATTGATTAGTACATTGCATCGAATTGGAGAAATGGTGAAGTCTGAATCCCAATAACTTTGACAAAAATCTGAATTGTCTAAAAAAAAAAACCAGGTACACATGAGGCATGCATGTGAAGTTTCAAAATCATCCTGTAGAAATTGTGGAGTTAAATGTCAGTGATACACTGAAATTATGTCAACACTTATTGATTACACAACCACGATTTGACATACAAACGGACAGAAGGGCAGACAGAGTAAAACAAATAATGCTTGGCAAAGAAATGGCAAAGTCTGATTCCTGTGAGTTTTTTATCCTTGGAAAAATGCGCACCAAACACGCGCGAAAAAAACTGAGTTCTAGTGAATAAATATTGAGATCTTCAAGAGATAAGTCGAGTTCCCAACTGAAAATGTTGTTGTCCTGACAAATTATCAAGCAAACTCGTTGTTGTTGTTGTTGCCTTCACTCTTTCAACTCGCGAGTGTTACTGTTAGACGTTAGCGCTTGTCCGCTTGTCGGGAGCAAGTAAAAATCGGCACGGGCAATGCAACGTTCATGTTAGCTGCCCGTATTGGCAAGCACGATTTTCTTCCGATTAAAATACTCACTGACGAAGTTTTATTGAGCTCTTATTCTCCGAAATAAAGCGTCAGAATCACTCGGCTTGTTTTGGTTCTGGTTTCGTTTTCGACTTGAAGTTGCCAGGCATGAACAGTCGATATAAATATCTATAGGCTGACTGCGCCACATTGAGCCAGTCAATTTTGTGAAGTTCATTCAATTTATCCATTAGTTCTGCCTTTCAAGCGGACCGTGTGCAAATCTTGCGGGAGATTAACAACAACAACACCACACGTGGTAGCACGCTTTCTGTGCCTGTGAAAGGTAAAACTTATTGTCATTTTCGCGGTAAGATCGTCATTCGATTGAGTTTATTTCGTAATTTGGGGCTGTCAAATTAACTTTGACCATGTCTGGCGAATTGAGTTTTCCACAAAAAATTGAGTATTTGTCCAGTAAAACGAAAGCAATTGAGTTTCTCACCATACGAATTGAGTTTTCAAAATTTTTTTACCACCGAATACCGGTGGTAAGAACCGACTTGCATGAATCCCTGATATATACACGTGATGTGAGAGGATGTGTGCACACAAGTTAACGGATACGTACACTTGGGGTGTGCATATATGGTTCACGGATACGTACACTTGGTGTGCGCATATAAGGTTCACGGATACGTGCCCCCGAGAGAGTGTGTGCATATAACGTTAACGTATCCCTGGTGTATATGTGGATAATAGAAGATAATGTGTGCAGTTTAAGCTTGATGTTATATGGTAATAATATATATACGAGAGTGTATGCATATAACTTTACAGTTAATATAGTGCTTTAATGCGCGATAAGGGCGGCCTGGCTGCTGGCCCTTCTCTTCTGGGGATAAGGGCGGCCTGGCTGCTGGCCCTTCTCTTCCGTCGTTGGAACGTTATGGATATAACGCTCTCTCCAGGGATGGCACCCCGTCGTTGAACCGTCAAGGCCCGTTGGAACGTTACGGCGGTAACGTTCTCTCCAATATATATATATACCCCCAGGCGTTGGAACGTCACGGCAGTGACGCTCTCTCCAGATATGGCCCCAAGTCGCTGAAACGTCACAGCCCGTTGGAACGTTACGCGGTAACGCTCTCTCCAGATACGACACCCAGTCGTTGGAACGTCACGGCAGTGACGCTCTCTCCAGAGACGTGGCAACCCGGCGTGTTCTTCACTCCCAGTCGTCGGAGCCTGACCCTAACTTGTCAGCTCACCAGTCTGCTTCCCGCACAGGTAAGTATAGCCCGGCGTCTCAACCCTTACGGCTGCTGCGACCCGTCTATAGACACGCCTGTGACTACACGACTTCACGACGATCTCTCAGGTAAGTATCACGCACCACTCAACTCTCAGGGACCGTCAGGACAATTACTTGGGTATATCATGTGCTATTACTATTTCATCTGGTACCGATGAAACACCATTACGGTCTGTAAACTGCCGTTGTAATCTGTGCCCTGGGCTTGACCGTACAGTCCGTAAACTTTGTTACCACTTTTACATCGGTAAAAGGAAGCCGGCCTTCTGTAACGTGTGATAAATACACGTATCCTACTGGAATCTGTATGTCTTGTTACCGCTTTTACATCGGTAAAAGTGAGCCCACCTGCACCGTGCCTTTATGCGTGATAAATACGCATATCCTCCCTATGGGATCTGTGGTCTGTGGCTGTCTCGACTGTATAATCTGTGCTCTGTATATCTGGACTTGTACTGTACTGTTTATAATCTGTGTGTCTTTATTTGCTTGTATGTGTGATAAATACACATATTCCTCTTGGTGGAATCTGTGTTCTGTATCTTTCTTGTGTGATCTGTGTGCTGTATCTTTCTCGACGGTATAATGGTGATCGGTCTGGCTGGACTGGTACTGTACTGTTTGTGATCTGTGCGTCTTTATCTGCTCGTATGTGTGATAAAGACACATGTCCTTCCAGTTGAATCTGTGAGCTGTATCTGTAACTTGTCTATGGCCAGCTATACGCCGTCTGTGTAACTGTTTGCGGCCTCCCCTTGCTCTCGAAGCGCCCGGCCCAGTTTATCGATGTTTCCCGACGAAAATGGCTCGCCCGCCGTGTCTTGTCTCGCCCCGCCGGCTGTAATACTGCGACCGTTTCCGTCCCGTAAAGCGTTGCCCGGCTGTCGGCGACGAATAAACAGGCTCCACGACACGTTGTAGGATTATGGCAGGGGGAAACTTGGTTGATGTATCTCTGTATTTAGTGCAGTTGTATGTTTCTGGGGAGGGAGGGAATCTCCTGACTATGGTCATATACCGCTACACGGTCAAGAAGATCAACAAATATTGTGGCTTAAGTCCCAGTGCAGCGAGATAGCACAGCAATATTGTCGAAATTATCAACCTACTGGTATAGACACTAAAAGCCCTATTTTATACTGAAGTTTGACCATGCAAGTTGCCTAAATGTGCTACAGGCAAACGCATGTCTCATTACAGTATTATAGAATACCCCCAACTACATGTACATACAACACGCCAGTCGGACGTGTTCCCTAAACTATAGTATAACCACAAACACGTTTCCACACCGAAAATGCGAGCCGGCAAATTCTCATTGGATTGGCGTGTTTTTACAGGTTAAACTAATTACAGGATTGTACAAGCTTTTAGATTCCCAGGCCAAAAACAACTGCATTACGGCCCAACCGTAAATTATGCCAAAATCAATAAGTTACAGGCTGTACCTGGACGTGTTTCTCCAGCCCTCTATTTCTGGTCTGTCCTCGCTCTCTACGTTCGTCCGAGCTTATATAGGGCTACCGCTCTTCCGTGAATAAAGGTAGAAACAGAACCGTTCTCCTGCAGATAAAGGTAGCACAAGTCGACGATGCCAGCGCCCTCTTTATTGTCACTTACACCACACTTCCCCGAACCGTTTACATGGACCTCGCTGAATAAATATGGCTATGGAAGAACCAACCATAATTCATAACTGACGTAATTGTTAAATATCAGCTTCCAACTCGCTCTGGTAAGCGAGAAACACAGGGGAATGCATTTCCGAAATCTGCCTTGCTCGACGCTGACGACACGGGTCAAGGTCGTTCTTCCACATTCCAGCGCAGTACACGGCTCCTGATTCAAACTGTTCTCTACACAAACGGGTAACCGTTACACTGCCCCCGCCTTTCTAAATCATGACGTCCCCGTCATGGCCGTACGGGTCTCTCCGTCCAGGATGACGTTACAGTTCCAGTTGTACAGTTCGAATCAATTTAAACAAAACTGTTCGCCAATCACGGGCCATCAGGGCCGGCGAA
Source organism: Hanleya hanleyi (assembly GCA_036873755.1). Lineage (NCBI taxonomy): Eukaryota > Metazoa > Mollusca > Polyplacophora > Lepidopleurida > Hanleyidae > Hanleya > Hanleya hanleyi. Next base: position 6,286 of record JAVTVY010001845.1, on the reverse strand, counting down.
ATCACTAGGTGGCCGCACTCCGGCGGTCAGGCCGGGCCACCACGACATTAGGTCCACAGATTTCCTTCACAGAATTACATGGGCGGCTAGCAGAGCCGCCCCACGACATTAGGTCCACTGGGCTGCCTGCTCAGTTGGAGGGGTCCGGCTTCTCCCCTCTTACGGTACACGGGCTGGGACGCCAGCACGTAGTCGTGCAACCTGCGAGGCTTGACCACTCGCCGACCGCGGGTCGTCGTCGCGTGCGTGGGGGCTGCCTCACCCTCGGCCACTTCCTCGCGTTCGTCCTCCACCTCGCTATCCGGCGTCCCCCGCGGTTCCAACTCGAATTCGGCCTGCCAGGCCGGCTGCCGGATGACGCGTCCACTCCGGCTCGTCTGGGGCTGGCCTATGGGTGGCTGCACGGCTACCGGGTGGGTCACGGCGTAAGGCTCTGCGTGAGCCGTTTCCGGCCCCTGCTGGTCGCCGCCGTCGTCACTGCCGCTCTCCGACGGTGTATCATCACCCTCCACGTCCAGCCGCGGATAACATGGTTTGACTCGGTCAACATGGACGACCTGTCGCCTCCCGTCGTCTCTCCGGATCCGGTAGGTAACGTCCGACAAGGCCGCCTCCACCACAAACGGTCCCAACCACCGGTCTCGAAGCTTCCGTATCTGTCCTGGCCGGGTCACTACGGTATGCAGATAGACCTGGTCTCCGGGGCCGAATCTTTGCGCCTTGGCCTTCAGGTTATACAGGCGCTTCTGCCGTCTCAGGGCCTTCCCACTATTCTCTCTCGCATCCTCATGGACGTCCACTAAGTGGTCACGAAGGTCCCCGACCCACGGCACGGGCTCCGTTCTCTCACCCGGGGGAGCCCCAACTGTCAGGTGAGCTGGTAGAGTCACCTCCCGGCCAAACGTCATCATATTCGGCGTGTACCCCGTAGTCTCGTGTGCGGCCGCACGGTACGCCATCAGTGTTAGTGGAATATACACGTCCCAATCGTCGGGGTGGCGAGCGGCACTAGCATGAAGCATCTGACCCAGAGTCCTGTTGAACCTCTCAACTTGGCCGTTTGACTGCGGATGGTACGCCGTCGTCCGCGTCTTCTTCATGCCGAGGATCCGGCTCATCCCCTCGAACACTTTGCTCTCAAAGTTCCGCCCCTGGTCCGAATGTATCAGGGAGGGGACACCGAACCGGCTGACGTACAAGTCAATCACAGCCTGGGCCACCGTCTCCGCTTCTTGGTCCGGAAGTGCCACAGCCTCCACCCACTTCGTGAAATAATCACAGATAACCACAATATGCAGATTTCCTCTCGTCGTCAGGGAGAGAGGACCCATTAAGTCCACGGCGATACGTTCTCCGGGGCATCCCGTCATCATCCCGCGGTGCTGTCCCCGGGGTTTCTTCCCGGCCTGCTTCCTCCGACCGCACGTGTCGCAGCTCCGGCACCACTGTCGAACGTCACGCTGCAGGCCAACCCAGGCGTACGCTTGTCGCACCTTCCTCAACGTTTTAAACACCCCCAGGTGTCCTCCAGTCGGGCTGTCATGACATTCCTTGAGTATCCTCTTTTGCAGGGCCCTCGGGACCACCAGTAACTTGGCCTTCTCCCGGCCTCGCAAGTCATACCAACGTCGCACCAAGAGGTCTGCTTCCAGGGACAAGGCGTCGTATGCTCCCCACAGCGCTTTTGTTACCCCGCTGTGTTGACAGACCAGGTCCCACCGAGGTCTGGTACCAGCCTTCACCCATTCAATCACCGGAAGTAGCTCGGGGTCTGCAGCTTGGGCCGCTGCGAAGTCCTCGTTGGGTGGAGATATGGTCACAGCCCGGGCCGCCGCCGTCTCCCCGTCTTCGGTCTCGGAGGAACGACCACACTGCTTGCACGGACGTCTGCTCATCGCGTCAGCATTCTGATGCTTACGCCCTGGTCGGTGGACGATGTCAAATTGATAGGTCGACAGAGCTTGGATCCACCTTGCGAGTTGGCCCTCCGGCTCTTTGAATCTCATGAGCCATCTCAAGGATCCGTGGTCGGTGCGCAGTAGGAACTTCTTCCCGTAGAGGTAGTGCCGCCACGCCTTAATGAAGTGGACCACCGCCAGGAGTTCGCGCCTGGTCACGCAGTATGCCTTCTCAGCCTTGGTGAGTACCCTGCTGCCATAGGCCACCACCCTCTCCTGTCCGTCGATCTCTTGGGACAGAACGGCTCCGATGCCCCAGCCGCTGGCATCCGTGTCCAGGATAAACGGTTGGGACATGTCGGGCATGGCTAGGATGGGCGCCGCTATCATCTTCTCCTTCAGGGTCTCAAATGCGATCTGACAATCGTCGGTCCACACGAAGCTCTTCTCCTTCTGGGTAAGTTGATGCAGGGGCGCTGCCACGGTCGCAAAGTCTTTGACGAACCTCCGATAATAGCTACACAATCCGAGGAAACTCCGTACCTCGGTCTGGGAGACTGGGGTGGGCCAGTCTCTCACAGCCTGGACTTTCTCCGGTTCCGTCTCGATACCAGCGCCGGACACGACGTGTCCCAGGTAGGTGACTTTTCGGGCGCCAATGACACACTTGGAGGGTTTCAACTTAAGCCCGTGAAGCTGTAGTCTCTGGAACACCACCTCCAAGTTGGCCAGCATCTCGGTGAACGTCTTCCCGAACACGATGATATCGTCGAGGTAAATGAGGCACGTCTCGTAGTGCAGACCGGCCAATACTGCTTCCATCAGGCGTTCAAAGGTTCCTGGGGCGTTGCACAGCCCGAACGGCATAACGCGGAACTGGTACAGGCCTTTCCGGGTGGAAAACGCGGCCTTGCATCGATCTTCCGGCGCCAATTCAACCTGCCAGTATCCGGACATCAGGTCGAGGGTAGACCACCACTGTGCCCCGTTCAGTGCGTCAAGACTGTCATCGATCCTTGGCAGAGGATATGCGTCTTTCTCCGTGACGTAATTCAGGGCCCGGTAATCGACGCAGAATCTAGATTTCCCGTCCTTCTTCTTCACCAGGACGACAGGGGCCGACCACGGTCCCTCGGAGGGCTCGACCACCCCTCGTCGTAACATCTCGTCGTCCTGCTTGTCGATCTCCCATCGAGCATGAAGGGGCGGTCTTCTAGGTGGAATACGAATCGGGGGTGCACTCCCCGTCTTTATCTGATGCTGCACCCTGGTAGTACGTCCCAGGTCATCGTCATCGGCCGCAAACAAACCAGCGTGTCTATTCAGCATTTGTTCCACTTCCCTCAGCTGCACTCAGGCCATCCTTGGACTTCTCCAACGCCGGCCGTATATATGCCGGCAGGGTCGTCGTCCGCGCCCTCGGCTCTGTAGGCTCTTCCGGGGCATCCCCTAGTGTGGACATACTACCACAGAAGGTACCAGCATGGATGACTGTAGACTCGTCGGAGGCGTTCAGCATGCGAATAGGCACACTACCATCAGATGCAACTCGAGAGAGTGTTCTCGCCAGGACTAGGCCGGTCTTCTCGGTAAATGCGAGCTCCCCCTCGACTAGTCCAATCTCCCCCGGCGGTGCGTCTTCCACCCTGGCCGGGGCAAGCATCTGGGTTCTAGGCGATATGGTGATGGTCTCAGCCAGGGCCAAACGATAACAATCGAAACTTCCTACGACCTCGCATTGCAGGTACTTGCCTCCCAGCTTCAATCGATGGCCTCTTGCGTCAAGTATACAGCTGTGGCGATACAGGAAGTCGTACCCCAAGATGGCGTCAATGGACAGATCTCCCACAACCAGCGTGTGCTTCCACACCGTCCCCTGGATCGATATCCTGAAGTCTCCCTCTCCGAGTAAAGGCATATGGGAACCGTCCGCTACCTTGATGGACTCGTACCGGGAGTCTCGAAGGACTGGTTTCACATCTGGGTCAAGCTGTTCCCATATCCGGCGGCTGATCAAGGAGATAGATGCTCCGGAGTCCACACAACACATCACTTTCACCGGTCCGATGGACGCGGGTAGGTATATCCCCGCTTCTCCCTGGTTATGAAGCGCAGGCTTGGGTCCCTGGGGCTTTGGTGGATTCCCGGACACGGGCGGTCGTCTCGGGGGCGGAGAGGGTGAACGTCTAGGGCACGCCGCTCTAAAATGGCTGTCTTCTCCGCACCTCCAACATCCCCGTCGTGGTTGTCATCCCGTCCTCTGCCCCCGCCTTGAACTTGAGCGTCCCCGTCCCGGGAAGCGCCTCTTAAATTCTTCCATCAGGGTAGCAATCTCTGCTCGAAGTCGGGCCTGCGCGTCCTCATCATCCTCTGGAACGTCAGCCGGGATGTCTTCTCCTGCAGCGGTTCTTGCCGTGGGGTCGGGACGTCGACGCTGGGCGTCTTGGAAGGCCTCTACTTCCACTGCTGCATGTACAGCCTCGTCTAGGGACTTCGGGCGGCACTGCCAGACTTTGAACCGTAAGTCTTCTTCAATGGCCTCAAAGAATTGGTCACGGGCCAGGGTGTCTTGGACCTCATCACCGGCGTCGGGGTAGACCATCTGGCTGAGTCTCACCAGAGCTTGGCCCAGTTCGGGTAGATCTTCTCCCCTCAGTCGTCGCCTTGACTTCAGCTTGGACTTGTACAGCTCTGTTTGGTTAGGTGGAGCGAAGCGTCTCTCCAAGGCATCTCGTAGGCAGATGAAGTTTGCCTCCCCTGGTTTCATCTTCAGACTGGAGAGAACCTGTTGTGCTGGCCCCCGCAGGGAGACGGCCAAGTGTTGTCCCTTCTCTTCCAGCGTCCACTGGTTTAAGGCTGCGCAATATTCAAAATGTACCAGGTGATCTCTCCAGGGCGTACTTCCATCGTAGGTCGAAGCCTTAACCAACGTCTTACGGGAAACAGGGATGGTCTTCACTGTGGCTTCCCCACTGGTATCATCTGCTGAATGGTGCCCTTCTGCGACCCGGTTGCAAATCGTCTGTTCCCGTACAGGCTGGTCTATGGGGGTTCTGGTAGTACCCTCTTCGGCCCTGGGCGTGGACGTGTGCGCTGGGGCTCCCATCGTCGTCTGATTGAAGGTCGCCCGCATCGTCTGCATGTAAGCTCTTGAGGCCCTCAAGTAGCACTTGGATGATCGACGAAGTCTCAGTTTCGACGATGGCGGGCGTTGACAGCTCGGACGGTGCTCCCACCGGACTCACGTCTTCTGTCGTCGCCGATGTCGCTGAACCAGGCAACCCCGTCCTCAATCGCTCCCTCCCCTGTAGGATAGCTCGTAGACCCGCTATGTCCGGACGCCTCGGTGTTGCTAGGGAACTCATGGGTAATGGAGTTGTCAGCAGGACGTGGTTGTCGGTCATCTCTAGTAGTCGGTTGTTCTCTTCTGTTGCAGATCAGGCCAGATCCCACCGCTGCCACCAGTTTTCTCCGTGTAACGTGTACGAGCAGGACCAGTCGTAGTGTTTAGAAGAAAACGAATCAATAACCGGGATTGCCCACTGGCATTCTGGCCGTCACCGTCGTTAACCCCTTCACTAGTGGAGATCCGGGACTCGAAGAGATGATCACAACCCTACAAAGATGACTGACGCTGATGTAAAGGTCTATTATGGTATATTCTGCACAAATAGTATACGCGGTTACAAATAATAGCGTAGAACCGCGTGGCTCAGACAGAATGTCTAAGGAGATGTAACGTTATGATATTTACATATATGTACAGACACTAGGAGAGTGTATGCAAATAAACTTGATGTATATATACACGTGATGTGAGAGGATGTGTGCACACAAGTTAACGGATACGTACACTTGGGGTGTGCATATATGGTTCACGGATACGTACACTTGGTGTGCGCATATAAGGTTCACGGATACGTGCCCCCGAGAGAGTGTGTGCATATAACGTTAACGTATCCCTGGTGTATATGTGGATAATAGAAGATAATGTGTGCAGTTTAAGCTTGATGTTATATGGCAATAATATATATATGAGAGTGTATGCATATAACTTTACAGTTAATATAGTGCTTTAATGCGCGATAAGGGCGGCCTGGCTGCTGGCCCTTCTCTTCTGGGGATAAGGGCGGCCTGGCTGCTGGCCCTTCTCTTCCGTCGTTGGAACGTTATGGATATAACGCTCTCTCCAGGGATGGCACCCAGTCGTTGGAACGTTAAGGATATAACGCTCTCTCCAGATACGACACCCAGTCGTTGAAACGTCAAGGCCCGTTGGAACGTTACGGCGGTAACGTTCTCCCCAATATACAGATACCCTCAGGCGTTGGAACGTCACGGCAGTGACGCTCTCTCCAGATATAGCACCAAGTCGCTGAAACGTCACG
>JAVTVY010001844.1:0-32741 GCA_036873755.1 Hanleya hanleyi | reverse complement strand
TCACTGCACAGCGGGTCTCATAGATGTGGCGCGGGATAGGGTGGGGCGAGAGACCTGGGGTTTTCGCTACCTGAGATTCCATGGGCCAGGCTTACACCCTACAGTAGAATGAGTCGACTGCGCATGCGCGATGAGTATTGCGCGATGAGTATTGCGCGATGAGTAGTATAGAAAGGGCACGCGATCTCCCTATCCCTATAGGTGTGGCGCGGGATAGGGTGGCGAGAGACCTGGGATTTTCGCTACCTCAGATTCAATTGGCCAGGCTTGCGCCCTACAGCAGAATGGTTCGACTGCACATGCGCGATGAGTAGTGCGCGATGAGTAGTATAGAAAGGGCACGCGATCTCCCTATCCCCATAAACTAACCCATGGCGGTGAATGAGCCATGGGGGTGAAAGAGCACTTTCTAGTATACCTAAAACAAGTCCCACAATTACTGTTCATCTGCAACTTTTGGCAGGGCAGAGAAAGGGAGGTAGAAAGTTCTATGATATCTTAAATTATGAACCAAATGTACAACCACCTTCTCAAACAAAATGGGAAGGTATCTCAAATATGAACTTTCGTATAAATTGAGTGGATGTCTACAAAACTTAGTTTCACTATACAATGCACACAAAAATTCAAGAGATACAGTTCAAAATATTACACAGAATACTAGTTACAAATCCGTTTCTGCATAAAATATTAATTAAAGACGAAGATAAATGCGATTTCTGTTTCAGTGAAAGGGAGACTATAGAGCATTTATTCGTTACATGTACTAAAGTTAAAAAATTATGGCGTGATTTAGAATATTGGCTATAACAGGTGAGATTACAAGGAGGGATAACTAATGACAAAATAATTTTAGGATGGGGAAAGGACCAATGTGCTATCATCACACTGATGCTTCTGACAAAAAATATATTTACAATAATAAATTCTCAAATACAGAGCTCAATTTCAAATCACTTCTCTGTATATTTTCGGACCAGTTTTCAATTGAACAATACACGGCGTATAAAGACAACAGAGTAGATAAATTCAATAAAAAATGGACCCTGTTTCAAAACATATTCAAAACATGATCAGTGTGTTGAAAAATAATCATTATATTCAGTGAGATGTTGCTTGTGCATGCATATATATTGCTCTTGTATCTATATATTTTCTAATAATTTGTGCAATGACAGCAAGGGGTGCAGTATAGTTATATTTATAGACATATGTATATGTAGTAAATATATATATAGTAATACATATAGATGGATGCGCATGAGTGAGTGAGAGAGAAGAGTGATTCTTTATATCTGTAATATATATTCCAAATGAAATAAAAAGATTATATAAAAATAAATTCCGGTGTAGAATGTAAATATGTTACTCATTATAACATGACAAACGTTTACTTGATAGGTCACTCAAAAGCGCACTGGAACAAATTTTTCAGCAATCTTCTGAATTTTTTTTTCAACACACATATACACCATACATTCATATGATAATGATGATAAAGATTTCATTTCATCAGCGGAAATAAAAATTACTCTTAAACAAGATAGATACGATAACCATATATACGAGTAGGAAAATTGGTTCAAGCCATGCATACACCATAATTTAGAATATAAAAAAGAAGAAATCAAGGTGAAGGATTTTCCTGGAAGCCAAAGTACAGAGAAAGAATTATGACGAGCGAATGCTTCTTCAAGGGAGTAGAGGGCGTTCATTGCCCTGCTCTTTTCGAATTGTCGTAAACAGGCGGATTTTCCTATGAATGATACCCAGATACCTCAAAATAGAATAAAAATCAACAATGACCTGCCATTTGACACAACAGGACCATTTATACACATTACTGGCGGCTCGATAGTGTGATAGGACTGACCAAGTGTGATAAGACTGACCCGGTTGGAGTGTGCAAAGTGCTTCTGAGGTTGAAGATTATGCGCTTGGAATTCCCCACAATTCACTCTTATTCACTTTCAACAAAAAGGAAACTTGTAAAAGGCTAATAAATGAACCTTCTATAATATTCCCCATCCCCATCCTGATTCCCCACCCCACCGCTCCTGGATATAGGATTGGAAGGATTCAGTTTATCTGTTATACCGCTAATACTGTTTAAGAAAGCATGATATCCCTCTGTTTTTATTACATATTTAACAATAGCTAAAAGTGTTTAGTATTATGTAATAAGATGGGGGAAATTTGTCTTCGGCAAGTTTGATTTTAAAGAGCATCAAGCAAGAACAAAGCCAAATCTCCCTATGTATTCAGTGTTATGAATTTTAAGTGATATACCTACATGCATTTGGCTGCAATATTTTTTTAACCAGTATGGTGACCCCCATTTTTCCATTGATCAGCTTCTCTTAACCTAATGAATAAATACTGAAATTTAAAAAACGTCAGCCTCTAGAAATAAACGTCCTCTACTTCCTTAACTGATCCCAGTCGACGCGTTGAGACATTTTTTAACGATCTGGAGATATGTGATTAGTCAGTCCTCGACACACACACACTTTGTCGGAAATAACACCCAGAAACTCGACTTAGAGCTGGAATATAAATTATAGAAGATGAACACCAACGATATGTATCACAATATTCACGTATAGACGAGGGTATGAGTGACACCATTTCCAAGCAGAACACTGGAGACCACCCGGCCATTATATTCCGAAATCGCGCAGAGGCGGCCACACGATAACCGGGGCGGACAACGATGTCAATCAACCTGGAAGTCTAACGAGATTCCAATCGCAAACACCCGAGAAGTTGACACCCGTGTTCCCCTTCGAAACATAGTGGAGAATCACAAACCAAGTGGGATTGATCCAGTCAACCGTATACGACAGAATGGGAGACTTTCATCCAGACGAAGGGCTAACGTTCGATGGAACAACAAGGAGGCCACAAAGTATCGATGCACAGAAACCAACCATTGGAGACCGCTCTACACATGAGAACGGTAATGGATATTATGGACAATCGCATAGACATACAAATGTGTCTCGTAGTAATACCGATTACCATTTTTTTTAACCAAAACCAGCCCCGATATCTGGGGAGATTGAAACAGATCAACGCAAAGTACTCAAGATAATTAATTTAACTACTTATACAATTACAAAGGAAGAAATCGCTATTCTCATGTTGGATCTGAAGTTTACACCGAAGCCATCAAAAAATCACTCTGAGCAGGATAACGATATTCGGGAAGTTTGTAGAAATCTCAAACTATCTCAATCCGAAGTATCAGATTCAAACTATAGCCCCTCGTAGATATAAACAAGTCTCACAACGAACCCCCAAGAGGAAGAGATAGGTATTTAGACCACTTGGTAAGGGAAATGATGTATCAAAACCTAATCTAGACCTCAAACGAGAGGAAAGGTCTCCAGAGAGCTTACAAAACTACACCAGTATCATTACCACGGGAGCCGATAAGGGAGACGCTGATGGATTCGGATTATTATCGGAACAAAAAATGTGTAATGCTTCTCGAAAAATTCATTTACTTTCAGCTATCCGATAGCAATGATAAACAAATCTTCTTCAAAGTATCGTTCCGTTCTAACCAAATCTGAACAACAGTACATTAAGGAATTTTTAAAACTAGTATTTTTTATGGATTACCTAAATTGCACAAATCCCTAACTAATAAAAGAGCTGTTAAACAACGAACCGCTGAATATGTCACCATTTTACGGTCACAAGGTCTCAATTTCAGGCCTATTGTTGGCGGGCCAGCATGCCCTACACATAAAATAAGTAACCTCGTAGATATATTCTTGAAACCATACGCCAAGCATATCAGTATGTAAGAGATGATTGATATTTTCTTAACTTTTTACCAGGAAATGTACCGTTACATACTATACTTTCTAGTTTTGACTTTATGTCACTTTACGTCACTTTATACCAACAAACATGTGACTTAGGGCTAGAATATATCGAATACTGGATTGATAAACGTCCCAGGGATTTGGAATGCAGATTTAATAAGGAATTAGTACTACACAGAATTAAATTCTCCTTAAAGAACAACACGTTCCATTTTAACAACGTGCAGTTTTTATAAATTCTTGGCAAAACAATGGAAACCAAAATGGCCTCACGTACGCTACAATGACTTTAGCTTATCTAGAAGAACAAACATTTGATGCCGTGAGTAACAGATATGGTCCGCAAGAAAGTAAGCTTTCAGAAACGCATGGAAAAGATATTTTTGTTATTTTATTTATTTGTCATATTTTAACAGCATATACTCCATCATTGCCTGGGCGCTGTTCTCCCTGGAGTAGCTGCATAAATAACAAATACATCTTAAAACAAATACGTAAGTCTACAATGTTAATATAAACATAGGCAGTGTCTAACGGACACATTAATCACAACATTGCAGGATACATAATATATAATAAAATACATAAATATTCTAAAAATGTACAATAAAATGATAATAATTTTCGGTGTTCTGTATCGTGCCATTTTTACATTATTCTGCATTATGTTTGACAGGGAGCTCGTAGGTTGTTTTCTTCTTGAAAGCCTCAATATTGTCACAGTTCTTGCAATCATCAGAAAGAGAGTTAAATACGGTGGCCCAGGAGTACGAGACAATGCGTTTGCCATTTTCTGTTCTTTGTCGTTCTTTATACAATCCATTATTGGCAGAACGTCTAGTATAATAAGTGTGCACAGTGTTGGTCCGCTGAAACATTTCGCACAGATAATCGGGACACCAACCATTAACTGCCTTAAACGCCAATTTACACTGTGATAGTTGCCATCTCAGTTCTATAGGGGTCCAACAAAGTTTCTTATATACATCTACAGTTGGGGTGTCCATTGGGAGGTCGAGAATAACTTTACCTGCCCGACGATGAAGTTTACATAGTACGTTTTTATGTTTCTCGATTGTGTTTGACCAGATGCTACTGGCGTAGTCAAAATGTGGTAAAAGAATAACATTAAAAAACATTTTTCTATAATCAAGCGATAGCCATTTCTTAATTCGCGATAGAACAGCAATTTTCTGCGAAATTTTAAGTGATATTTTCTCTATATGCTTACAAAATTTTAGTTGGCAGTCAAACCACATATCTATAGGTACATAAATTCTGACACACATTCAACGGATGTATCATCAATCTTAAGTTTTAACGATTGATTTTGTAATCTAGGCTGAGTTCCAAATAGCATGCTACTTGGAACCACTCCTTAATACATACCAATTTGTGGTTTAACACATATTCTATGTCTGCTGCAGTTTTACCTTCTACAATTAGAGCGGCATCATCGGCATACAACATGATGTTTGAACGTTTACATGAATCTGTTATATATTATTGATGTACAATGACTGACTGACGGTCACCATATGAGTGAAACAAACTTGAGTGTGACATTAAGCCAAATTCCGTCCCTCCTGTACAGTGAGAACATAAGCGGCCCAAGGATTGATCCTTGAGGTACACCATATTCAACTGTGTTTTGAACAGATATTATATCGTCAATTTGCACAGATTGTTTCCTGTTCTCAAAGTATGATTTAAACCACCGCATTTCAGTTCCAGATAAACCGTATGAAATCAGTTTGTTTATCATAATTGACTGATCCACAGTGTCAAATGCCTTAGTTAGATCAGGGAAAATAACACCAACCAGTTTTCCTTTATCAAGGGAACGAAGGATAAAATCGCTTACATAAGCTAAGGCTGACTCAGTTGAATATTTCTCCCTAAATCCTGATTGCCGCTTGTTTAACAGACTGTGGTTATTTAGGTAAGAAAACACTTGGCCATGTACAAATTTCTCCATTATCTTAGATACTACTGGCAGAACCGAAATTGGTCTATAGTTAGAAACATTAGTTTTGTCGCCGTCCTTAAATACCGGCGTAACTTTCGCCAGTTTCCAATCCTGTGGCACTGTCCCGGTCTCGAGTGATAAATTACACATGTAAGTTAGTGACGATGAGATAAAGTGGGCAGCAAGTTTTAACAGTCTGGCCGGGATATCATCCAGTCCAGTCGCTTTAGCTGCACACAGTTGTTGAAGTTGTTTTAACATTTCCGTTTCCGTAATGGCACTAAAATGAAACGTTTCTTCAGTTTTTCTCTTGAAGGTCCTAATGCATTTCGGGAATACCTTTGCTAGCTTTGATCCAACAGACACAACACATTCATTAAAAGGTTTAACGATTGTTCCCTTATCTGTGGTATGTTGTTCATCTATACTAATTCCTCCAACTACATCCTTCTTGTCGTTCGTAAGAAATTTTTTTAAAACGCCCCATAATTTCCTACTGTCCGTTTTACAACCTTCAATTTTGTCTGTATAGTAGGACTTTTTTAGTTGTTCGCGTAGATTATTTATTCTATTTCTGCACTTTTTAAATTTCTCCCAGAGCTCGTGTTTCTTTGTTTTTTTCAGCTTTACGTTTGAGGTGGTCACGCTCGTGAGTCATGGATATGTACTCGTCAGTCGCCCATGGGGTAGCTTCACCACGTGCAGTAAATGATTTAATTGGTGCACATTCGTTGATTACACCTAAAAACAACGACTTCCATAGATACCAGGCGTCATCCTCGTCGTTGACACCTTCAATACACTGGAATGGAATATGTTTAACCGCTTCAACGAAATCATCTTCGTGGAAGTGTTTATAACTTCTCGTACGAATCTTGCGAGTTGGGAATTTAGCCTTTCTGGCCTTCCGTACAATGTATATTAACCGATGGTCACTTAACCCAGTGCTTCGGACTTCGTGTGCACATACATTATCAGGATGGGTAGTTAACGCTAGATCAGTTAGACTGTCAGAGTCCTTTGTAACTCGTATTGGCTACTGAATACACTGGGTTAGCTGGAAGTGTCTACATAATTGCAAAAATCGTGCAGCGTATCCCTGTCTTCTAGATGGCAAATGGTCAATGTTAAAGTCCCCGAGGATGAATAGTTCTTTATCTTCACTACTCGCTTGTAATATCGTTTCCTCGAGGTCAAACAGCTGCTTATCAAAACGTTCAATGTTATCCGAACGGTAGATCGAACGAATGAACAGGGATTTTGACTTGGGTCTTTTAAGTTCTATCCATATGCATTCACAGTCTTCAATTTCGAGATCGTCCCTGCGTATGGCTGTGAATGCCTTACTTACGTAAATGGCGACACCCCCTCCGTGAGTGTTACGGTCTTTTCTGTGAGGTTTGCCATAACCGGGAATTTCGAGTTGCTCATCTGTCATAAATGTTTCTGACAGCGTTAATACATCAACTCGGTCAGGTTTGGAGAGATTCAGTCGCAGATCGTCTAATTTCCCAAATAATCCCCATGTATTAAGGTGCACTATTTTTAGCCCTTTAAGATTACCCAGGTCAAAAGGGTTATATTGGTTGTGCACCTCAGGAGATTCAGTGCTTGTATCACGTGGGTCAATTTGGGTTGCGCTCAATTCAAAAAGTGAATCTGAGAAGCTTGGTAACGCACAGTTATAACAGTGCCATTCATCGTCACTCAATTTCAAAGTGTTGAAAATACTATTTGAAATGTTGACACAACGCGAGTGATACCAGTTGGTACATAAATCGCACTGAATGCTCTTTTGGTTGATTCTCACGGGTTTTTCACACTGTCCACATGACGGGCGTTTAGCAGGACCGAGATTTAATTAGATATCATTTGCTAGCAGAATGGTCAGTATCATTAAATATCGTGAGGTCTTCGGTATCCTTAAACATGTTAGTTGAGATCTGACAAACCTTTTATTCTCCGTCACATAAATGGTTGGATAAAGTTGCGACGGTATGATGTTCTCCTTGGCGTTTGTTGACACAGATTCATTGTCCAGGAAAATACTGCTATGGGCAGAGGAGGGATATTTCCACAGTAAAATATCCTCAGTGGAAAGTCGAGTAAATATCACAGCAAGGAAAAGAGACACACACATTCCGTTTATGCCTGACGCCATATTCACATTTCCTTTGGTTCCTCTCAAAGTATTGTCCCGGTAAACAATCAGCACAAGTTTGTGTCGAAATGTGGGGTCTCACTCAGGTATCATTTGGTGACTGTTTTAGCCCTTCCAATCATTGTATATTTTCGAAATAATTCCCCCAGAGACGCCCACAGCATCCACAAGGAGTTAGATAAAGTCTGAGTAAATATAACAACTGTATAATAATGGATGACTCCGATTGACATCAAAATTTTCTGGCTAAAATCAGAGCTAAAAATGTTGGTCCACCATCTTGTCAGGGGAAACTTATCCAACTTATATTTGGACAATTGTTTCCTCTTGCGACTTATATTCTAAAATTTTGCAAAATGTGAACATATTTCACGAGTCCTCAAATGCAAACTGTTCTAAAAGAATCTCATTGAAAGTCAGACATAGGCTCCTATTCTGTAAAAGCTCCTAACTACATATGTGGAAAACCCCATCAGACCTGAGATCATGTGAATAGCTGATTAAAGGCTCATCATTTTCATTAATTCGAGTAGTGTCTTTTCAGTGAAGTAAAACATGAGTTGTTCTTCTAGAAACGTGATTCATGTTATTAAATGCAGAGGATGCGATACAAATTACATTGGATATACAACATATCTTAGCTTAGAGCTCGCGTCCAACTGCATAAACATAAATACTCGCCGCCTCTGCCAGAAATATGTTTCTATGCAAGCATATCCACACATACGGCAAAGACAATTTCAAAATATTCCCTTTCTACAAGATTACGTCAACTACATCGGTACAGCGATGGTTGGACATTCACGAAAATGGGTTTATCTCCCGCTGTCTTCTGTCATCAAACAGATAATTCATATCCTGTTTAAGATTCATAGTGAGACAATATTGCTAACTTGAGATTATACCGTCGGTCGATTACCATTCTAAATTACCGAGCGGAAATGTACGAAGGGTCTGGTTTGCTGCTATCGGCGATCGACGAGAAGTTACGAATGAGCCGATTATCATGACTGTTCTCTAGGATATTATTGCTAACGGATTAAGATGTCAACAATATCTCCCAAATATTCTGTGATATATTGTTAAACCGATTTCTCTTTGAATAAAAGCTTAGTAAAGTAGAAATTTGCATCAGGGCCATGTGATTATTAGCAGTTTTTACTTTTAATATACATCTATTCTCACCTTGGACGTTTTCCCGTAATTTCAATATATATTCTATATTTTAGCACTGGCTATGTAATCGAAGCTCTGTCATGGTTTCCATGATTTTCACACTATCATTTGGTGCAAAAAAATCGCATTTGTACGCAGCTTTACTGTTCCAGTGACTGGCTAGACGACTACGTGGATTACCAGCTGACGCGTCTATTATACTACAAACAGGAGAAAAAATCCATAAATATATCCTTGAAAATCTAAGAACTCCTGCCACAATCAGTCAGTATTTTCGGCACGACTGGTTCTCGGATTGAACCAGTGATTATCCCGCTGCTACGATGGCGCTGAATTATTGACAGTAAAGCTTTGTTGGTTGTTGGAGAATGTGAAGTTCAAATAGACACATGTCAACTGCACCTCCAGAAAAAGGCTCGCCTGGACAGCCGTATTATTACCTTGAACGGATAGATAATATTCATGACAAAGTAGGTGTCAGAGAAATGCTAACATTCCCTATTATAGTGTGGGGCCAATTGTCGCAAAGTATGCCCGAGTAGATTTTGCGTGTAAATTATTGACACCATGTGAATTCTTATTTGTTATAATGTTGTGAAATAGGAAAAGTTTGGTGTAAAGTTTTCTTTGGGCATTTAATGGCATTTTGAGCTTATCCAATTCAGGTCTGTGCGTAATTGGGGGTATCATACAAACGGGGGATGGTATTGCGGCAGCCGTTCATATTTTGGTTATCCTTTGGGCTAGAGGGCTGAAACTTATATTATATACTATATATTGGAATCATGCTCTATCAGCAAATGTAAAACTTATTTTAAAGCTGGTCATCAATTTGACGTCACAGTGACGTCATTTTCTCGGAAGTCATGAAATAGCATATCAATTCAACAAGAAAATCATCAATCTGAAATGCTGTTGTCCTCTACCATGTAGGTTTATTAAAGATGACGAAAATAAAACCAAGAGATTATAGCCTATGTTTAAAATGTCAAACAAGTGGTGATTTATTGAAGGAAACCGAGGCTGCTTCATACGAGCGTTTTTACCCCTCAGCCAGATTGGGCTTAGGGATATAGTTGTTACCCCATCTGTCCGTCTGTCCAGGCATCTGTCCGTCCGTCCTCTTTTCGTTAGGAACTACTGAAGGCAGGTCGACGAAACTTCTGTCCTTTATAGCTTGTAATATGTAGATGTGCCTTTTGTACGTTTCATTGGCCAGGTCATCGTCTGTCTGTCTGTCTGTCTGTCTGACTGTCTGCCCACTTTGCTGTCCATCTGTATCATGATTTAACTCCAACCGTATCTATTATGGGCCTTCTTATAGTAAGTTTCTAAAATCCAGTGGAGGTCAAATCATTTACATGATAATTTTTCTTTTCATTCTACTTCCAAAATATTCATGGGATGTTTTCCCTGAACTACATAAATCTTCATATTCCATCAAAACCTGTTTCTGCAAGGGGTGTGGACAGGGAGATCACCACATGAAGAATTGATATGTAATGTGCTGGGAAATATAGTGCAAGTTTACATTTCCACAAAGCTTTCTGTTCATGGATTACCATTTACCCATTACTCATTTGACTTTAGTTATGCTTCAGTTGTAATTTGTGAAATTCCCACGCCTTGAGAACCCACAATAAATAGGAGTATGGTATCCATTCGTGGCACTATTTTCTGTATTGATGGTCATCAGTGGACCTCATAGATCTATGTTTACCGGATACAGAGGCTTTCGTTCTGAGTGATACACTGAATAAAGCCAATGTTTACTTGCTATATCTTCTGAATAAGTGTATGAAACAACTTTAAGATGTATTACGTGTGCATGAAATGAATCTATCCAATTTGACAACAAAAGAAAATTGTATTTTATCAACAACAAAAGTTTCCAGGCAATACCTTGAGAACCACTCATCGGATTCTTCTCATATTTGGTATGCATATATCATACCATGACTTGCCACTTGAGATTGAGTTTCGCCTACTTGCGCCTACAGACGACTCCACCTGGTGGCAAACTCAGAAAATCATTTCCAGGCAATAACTTGAGAACTGCTCATCGTATTCTTCTCAAATTTGTTATGCATATATCATGCCTTGAGTTGTCGCTTTTGGATGTGTTTCTCCCTGTTGTGTTTGCAGGTGGCCCTGTCTTCTGGTGGAAAAAATCTTAGATTGATTTCCGGGCAATTACTTCAGAACCTTTTATCAGTTTATTCTAAAATTTGCTATGCGAATGCGCTGAGATGTCGCTTGCGATTGCATTTCGTGCCCTTGTGTCTATTGGTGGCACCAGTTCATTTCCGATCCAAATGTTATACCCTACCATATGTATCAGTGTGAAAATTGAATGCCCAGTGGTGAAGCTCTGTTACCTATATAGACGGAAGGATTCGATATAGTGGCAAACCCTGTTTGATTCGGTCCCATTTGTTGTGCTTGATGGTTTGTGGGTGTATAATGTATTGTCCGTTATATCAGTTGTTTGGTACCCTTTGTTGTGTTTATCCTTTGGCTTTGTTGGTCTGCCCGAATGCAGTCCCAAGCGACACATGCGCGAAACATGATTACGGGGGGTATCATGTAAGCATGCTTGCAAGCATATATAACAAAGAATCTCACCATTCGCATACCAGCTATACTTCACGAGTCAAACAGTAACTGTAGTGTTTTCCACTTTAGCGATGTGGACACCTTGTCAGAAGAATGCCATGGTTGATTAAAATAAATTTGTGCTTCACAGCCACTACCTCAGTTTTTTAGCCAACTTACCAACCTAAAAAAAATCTTGTTTTCACAATTTTTTCACAAATCTTTCAAAGTTTTGCTAAAAATTATGTACTTGAACATTGAGTTGTTTGATGTTTTGTGCAGGAAATAGAATTGATGAGCTTGGCTGATTCTTCACGCGGCAACTCGAAGACCATTGTTGGTTTCATATAAATTGTATTGAACTACTGCATCAGTTTGCCAGAGAAGATGGATATATTTGGGTCTGGAGAAAAGAAGTAAAAAAAAAAAAGATTAAAAGCCTTCCTCCCTCATTTCTTTTTCCCCAAAAAGTACCTTTGAATCTAGATAATTTATTCAGCCCGATGGCTCAATCAGTGGTTAATACAAAAGTGTATACAAATGCCATGACTCTATGCTATGCAGCCAAACTCCTACACTCATAAAAAAAATCTTGGTGTACATGTACACTGTTTGGCATGTTTGGGGGCTGAGGGCAGAAATTAACAAATTTATGTAAAACAAAATAAATGTATGGAATTTGGGAAGTAAATGTGCAAAAAAATGGGGGAACACTCCACATGAACGCCATATTTAATTTACCGACAATTCCCTTCTTCTAACATTATGTAAATTGACTGAAAATGATGGCACAATAATAAGGAAGACACTCAGAAATTTTGGTTTCTTGAAATTGATTAGCTCTCAAGATACAGACAAAAGTCTACCTTGGGCTTATTCGACAACCACTCAGGCCAAAAGGAGTTAGCAAAAATTTCCCGGAAGCCAATGTGAGAACACAAGCGTCTAGTCGGTCATTCATAATTCAGCCGTCGTCCATTAAAGAATATCCGCGTTCATAAAAAAACCTAGGACCAATGATTTTCGCAATTCGCAAGGTCCAACCTATCATAAAATGTAAAGTTTCAAGAATTTACAAACTAAAACTACTCGACGACACAACTATTACACAGAGTAATGCCATATGTAAGCGTAATATGATATGAGTAGCGCGGCTATCTTGAGACTTTCTGATATATCACACAAATAGTCATTTTTAGATTAAAAGAAAAAAAAACCCTATTAGGAATCTAAAGTCCACCTTTCGACTCCTGAATATATCATGAAAACATATGGAAAATAATTTGCATACTAGAATAATAAAAAATCACATAATGAAGTACCAGCTTTTTATTTTATGTTAGAGGCCTGACAGCATAATAACCGAGATGGCCGTAGGACGCTTTGGCATTAATATCGCAAATGTAATGTTTGGCTTTGATTTATCTTCCTTCCGATGCCTTGGCTCAGATTATAAAATCAATGTGAAATTATTGATTCTGCTATCGTTATGTGTTTTTGGTCTGTTTTTCAATTTAACGATCTTTCTTGTTATGTTTGAGTTCGAGTTACAGTTAACCTTTTTCCGGTTGTAGGGTTTGTTTTCTTTCGAACATCCTGGAGATCTCTACATGAAGATTAGGATTCATATCCTGCGCCATTGATCGGACCAGCAAAAATGATTAAAACTTGATTAAGAAAACAAGTCTTCTCCGTGGATGTCATTCAATGAAGTCGTTCAAATTAAAATTGGCAAGCTGGGAAATCTTACAATATGTGGAGATAAATGGACGTCGATTATAAGCCCTAGCGCAGACAGAAAGCCGTCCTTCTTATGTGGTTTAGCCAAGCCAAGCCTTGAAGTATGTATTTAATGAAGTTTCGTTGCAAATTTTTTAGGAAACTTGACTTTTATCAAAAAAGTACTCGATGGGTAGTCTCTCTTCATATGCAAAAGTTCCCACGTTTACCCGTCACATTATTGAGGAAACTCACAAATCATATGATGTCCATTCACTCAACCTTGAATAGGTGAAGAGAACTCCATGATAAACATACCATTATTGTTAATTTCACATTATTTGTTAACTGGGTGACTAAATTGCCATTTAGGATGTTTCCAAATGACTCACACCAAGCTAAAAGTCTGACGTCATTATGACTCACACCAAGCTAAAAGTCTGACGTCATTATGACTCACACCAAGCTCAAAGTCTGACGTCATTACTGGAATTTGTATCCCTTTTTTCAACGTTAAATGATTGACCACTTTTCATTTTTGAATGTCTTGATTGGTATGCAAGAGAAAATGTGGGAACCCATGGGGTACTTTCGGGATACAAGTTGCCCCATCCCCCCCAACAAATTTTCAACGAAAGGTCAATTCCCGAGACTTGACCCATGGCCTAATTGTCCCTCATTAAAGATGTGGAGTTATGTAAATTATCAAGTTTATCTTTCTCGTTTTGATGATAATTTACTCTTCGGTTACAGTTGGCGTTGAATTCTTTTTAATGTTTCCAGTTAGTCCGGCAGCCAGAGGGGTGAACCTTGCGCTGGAGGTCCCGCAATAGGGTTCAGTGGTTTTGACAACTGTAGACCATACAGATAACGAAATAAAAGGGTGCCCAGCTGGCATCCTTCAGCATGGCAACCACAGAACAAAATAACTAATATTATAGGAATGTGAATAAATTGATCAATACATGAATATTTTCCTTACCATTGGGAGAGATTGAACTTTTCCACACCAAATATATGAGTCAAGGTCTACCCGACAATGCAAAAATACCCAAGACGGTAGTCCTGGTGACGTCACAGTAGCGTCATTTTCAAAAATAAATGTGTTTTTTGGCCGAAATTTTGTACAGATTTTCTTATTTTTGTATTTATGCAAATTTCTCCGCATTAACTGACGAATAAATTGAAAATAATTATGTGATAGGACATAAGATACTTTTGACCACTTTACCTCACAAAAATGAAGATATAGAAGAAAAATGGCAAAGATACCATTTTTGTTGCACCAATATGGCCGCCATCTTGAATTTACCCATGAAGCTTTGCTCTGAGACTTTTGCCAATAGACTCGTATTAACCACGACGTGATAAGTTATAGAGCCTAACCAGAACTCTCATCGTTTCGTAGTTTCATAGCCTCAAGGGGAAGATCATTAGAGAGGGGAGGGGGAGATTCCGCCGTCTCAGATATTCCGGAACCACAAATACATATGGTATTTGTTAGTTCCGTTTGAGGACCATTTAGACCCGTCGAGAAATTTGACTAAATGTCTTCCTGTCCGTTTGTGTTTATAAGAGACAAATGAATTGTTTTGGAACTATAATTGATATAAACTATTGAACTTGATATATCAAAATGACCATATGATCATGGAAATATCTGTTCATTGAAGATGCATGTGACCTTGACTCCTATGTATGTAAAGGTAATTGTATCTACATGCACCTACCTACTTCAATACTAGACAGAAATGGACCACAGTTCTTTTAACCCTATCTGGCCTAGGCGATTTGGGGTGTATCGCAGCCGAGGGGCGGTGGGGCGGAAAGTGCCCCCCTATATATTTTCTCTACCACTGCGACTAGAGCGCTGAAACTTATCACACAGTATCTTGGGTTCAAGCGCTACCGGAAAATGTAAAAAAATCCAAGATGGCCGCCATGATGACGTCATCTTATCGGAAGCCATTTTTCGGTCTTTTTGGTTTCGATTTTTCGAAATTTTCATTTTTCCGATTTTTCTCTCGAAAAAAGTCTAATAAAATATAGAATAATTAGTTTTGCATAAATAAAACACTTTCAAGGCCTTTTAGGCAAGGAAAATTTGAAGAAATGGAGCGAAAAGATTGAAAAACACGACTTTCGTGGATACCACCTGGCCGCCATTTTGAATTTACCCATGATCCTCTGCCCGAGGGTATATGAAAATAGGCTCAAAATGACCCCAATAAGATAAGCTTAAAAGTCACTAAGTTTCAGTCTGCTCGGTGTTGTCGTTTCGAAGCAGCAGAGAAAAGTTCACTAGGAGGGGGGTACTTTCCGCCCCCCCCCCCCAGGCCAGGTAGGGTTAAACAAACACATGATTTTTTATTTATACTTGTTGTACAAACATTACAAGGGTTTATTCTTTTACGAAAGATCAAAATACGAGTTGGAACCTCTTTATACTAATAGTGATTCTGTTGATTTCATATTTTCCCGTGATTTCAATTTTTTTTATTTTCTCTTAATTTCTTGTAAATAGTCATTATAGGCATAGGTTTTGACGCGTGGCGTTTGAAAACAAAAGCAGCCATTCGATCTCATGATCATAATGTTGTGAACAACAACTATAAGTGTATGTTGGACTAGGCTACTGTCGCAAAAAGGTCTCTTTCAACATTTTTCAGTCATATCGCGACACATTATCCCGACACCGGTGGACCAACCCGTCCTTGATATATCCTTTTCCTGCTGAGCGCCAAGCGACGAAGATACAGGTTCCATTGTTTAAGTCTTTGATATGACTCAGCCCGGGATCGAACCCGGGACCTATCGCTTGCGAGGCGAGCTCTCCACCAGAAGGCCAACCCAGTGCAATTGGTTAGAACTTGTGATGAGTGACGTTAGATGATTTCCGAAAAAAAAAGTTTGGCTTGTCGTTATCCCAATGTTATATAACCAATTTGCATAATTGAAAAATATCCCTGCAAATTCCAAAAGTGGCCCAGCCATTGAAGATTAACCATGCCTGGCCTGGGGGGTGGGGGCGAAATGGCCCCGCCTACCAAACTTTCTGCGCTATCTCCGGAACGACAAAAAATAAAGAGCTGAAACTCTTTGACTTTTTAGTTTATCATATTGGAGTCATTTTGAGCCTATTTGCATAACCCCCGAGCAGAGGATCATGGGTAAATTCAAGATGGCGGCCATGTGGTATCCACGAAAGTCGTGTTTTTCAATCTGGGGTACCAGAAAAGTGATGCTTCCGTCATATTTCTTAAAAAGTTATGCTTTTCCGCAGCGAAAAGTGGGTAAAAACTATTTTATTTCACATCACATGAATATTTACTAAGTTTTTGCGAAGAAATTGTATAAATAAAAAAATCGGAAAATCCGACCGAAAAATCGAACAAAAATGCCGTTTTTGAAAATGACGTCACTGTGAGGTCATCAAGGCGGCCACCTTAGATTTTTTTTACATTTTCTGGTAGAGCTTGACCCAAGGCTATATTGTGGTAAGTTTCAGCTCCTTAGCTCAAGGTGTAAGAAAAATAATCCCCCAGGCCAGGATTGGTCCCAAAAAGCCCAGGCCAGATAGAATTAGGGGGATCCCAGGCCAGGTAGGGTTAAACTGTCAGACAGGGGCGCTATCTAGTGAGTGGTTCGCATGGAAGGCCACGCTCTCTGAACGTTTGCTGAAATATGTACGGTACTAAATGATAAAATGAAATGATATTGATAATGATAATAATATTAATTCGGAACACTTATTCACTCGGTTTCTCTGGGTTGAGAAATGGCTAAGGCCTATCTTGTATTTGGTTTGAAATTTGTTTGTGATTTTACCTGGACATAATTCGCTTCTAAGTAGGCGTGTGATATATATATAGTAAGTTTTAACTCTTTATTCTTGTACGAAAATATAAAAT
Source organism: Hanleya hanleyi (assembly GCA_036873755.1). Taxonomy (NCBI): domain Eukaryota; kingdom Metazoa; phylum Mollusca; class Polyplacophora; order Lepidopleurida; family Hanleyidae; genus Hanleya; species Hanleya hanleyi. The sequence goes on along the minus strand of JAVTVY010001844.1, from coordinate 15,374 downwards.
ATAAGCCACTAGTACGTCATTCAATATTCAGTCGTCGCCCATTAAAGAATTTCAGCGTCCATAACCCAAAGACCTAATTCATATAATAGCACTAGCACCAAATAAAAAGAATAAATCATAGTATAGATAAAACTAATTTCCTGCAAGAGATTACCTGTATGCAGTAAATATGTTGTCTGAATTTCTTCGCGTTAAACATTAATTCTCTCTCTATCCCCCTAAATTTATGTAGCTTCCCCATCTACACAGTACTAATCATACTATCTTCATCCATCTTTACAATGGACGTATTAGAAAAAATTGAGAAGAATTTCCAACCTTCTGAATGAGTCAGCTAATCGTTCAGTCCTACATCTCTTTGCAATGATGTTTGTATGAATATTCCCAATACTCATTGGACAGTTTCCTTGTGCCAAATGAGTTATTACACCTTGGTTATAGTTACGCTATGGACATTGATAGTGTCAGGCTAAAACATTTGTCTCTGGGTAAAACTACCAGTAAGAACTGCCACCTAAAGAAGTATATGCCACTAAATTCAAATGGCAGTGTAATCACGTATACTGTAATGAACTGGACCACTTGTGGCATTTGGACAGCCCATTGATATTGCTTGTGGCTGTTATTGGACTTGAATTGAATCCAATCAGGTTACTTTTAAACTGTGACAGAGCAATTTAGGGATGTATAGCTTCGGATCGTTTACATTAGTTACAAGCGTCTGGTCCGTCATTCATAATTCAGCCGTCGTCCTTTAAAGAATCTCTGCGTCCATAATCTAAAGACCTATTCCATATTCCATATAACAGCATTAGCACCAAATTAAAAAAAAGAACCATAGTATATATGAACGTAGGCTAGTTTCCTGCAAGAGAGGCGCATATCTCCACATTTCCCGAGTGGTAAATAAACCTACTCCAATACCCTATGGAGATCCGAAAGAATTACAAGCTGATGTGCAGCTGAGGAGGGAGATGTGCTTACTATAATCTTCAGGTGAAATTCGAAGGCGACAGGTTAAAGGGGGGGGGGGGCCTCACTTCATGTGATTACAGATTCCCCCTTGTCCCAAATTTGGGCAGCCTTAATTAAATTTATTCTAAATAAACAATATCAAGTGCATCAATTGGTTCAGATATATACTGGACATATCACTTACCGACAGGCATGTATAGTTCAGACAACCCACCAAATATGACAGACGTTACAACCAAGGCTCAGCATCAAAATCCTGGACCTGTGAATAATCTTGCCAGTTAGAACCGCATATACAACTTTTTTGTGTGGACAAAAAATACGGATAATCGCGAGTGATCGCTCTAACTTAACCATCATTTGCTACCTGGGATATACCATTTGGTTTGTGATCCGACATAGGGTTAGCCCAACAAATCCAGAAATTCGTGTCAAAGGCTATCTGGCAACTTGGACACCAATGGAAGAGAGTACAGATCATAACGAGTGATAACCATGCCTTAGGTATCAGTTGCCACCTGAGATTCACCAAAGGTGAATGATCCGACATTCTATTAGGCTTTAAAATTCCAGGACATTTCAGTAGTCCCACTGCTAAAACCTGAAGTCCTATATCTGTGTTGGTTTTCAACAGATAACAGAATGGAGACCACCTTCATCAGAGCACTCCTTGATTATGGCCCATGAAATTCCTGTCATATGCTTCCAAGAGATGTGAATAAGCAAGGACATACGTTTTAGAGTTACAATCGTAACCTAACCCAGTATGGATTGTCAATAAATATGGGGAATATTTGAAATACCTATAACTATCAGCTGAAATATAGAAACTGGGTATGAGATATATACGCACAGACATTGATTTAATCTATTGATTTTGACATGATGTCTGGGTAGCTCGTACAAGTTCAAGCATCTATAGAACCCTACATCCCTGTAATAAACATAATAACACTACATCAGAGCAATACAATTTATGTAGTTTAAGAAATTATGTTTTCATAGTCGTGCTCAGTGGTTATTTTACGCACGGCTAGTGTGGGAAAGTTTACATAATAGGGCAAGGGCGAAGCACGCGCCCAAAAATTTATAAACTTTCCAACACTAACAGTGCGTAAAATAACCATTGAGAACGCCTATGAAAACATTATTTCTATTCTATTGTACTACTCAAGCTGATTATCAACAAAGATTATCATGAACGGTTGAAAGCATATTTTAAACTTTGACAACCTTTCTCCCCTTTATTGAAAACAACTCGTCCACTGATGTTGACCTGTGCCAATGACAGTGGACGAGTTTATGTGGTCTCTCAAATGAATATTTATTCTGTCACCTGAGCCAGTCTCTGTGGAACATACTTGGATATAGGTCTATTTGTGTCGCTTTGTTAATCAATTTGACGATGAAAACTGCATTTAAACTTGAGAAAGAAATTCCATCTTGTAATTTAATTGTGTTTTCATTCGATTGTATGAAGCAGACGATCCCTTTCTCTCCTGGCTTGTAAAATAGAATCTCCCAATGAACACCTCCACTTGACACATGTACATTCCACACAACCGCGCTTATATACAATAGACGTTTTTGTTTCACAGACGCACCTGTATCACATATTCTTTTACTCAACCCTAACATTCGGTTGGCTACAGCCGCAGTAACATTTGTATGTTCAGACTAACAGAGAGTGGGGCTTACTACAATATCCATTACCCAAATTTGTTCAGACTGATTACCATTCATTGAATAAGAAAAAAAATTGATTACCTTCCTTTTTTGTCACATGAATCGAGTTATATTTTGAAATCTATGTCCCAGACGCGACTTCACTCTTCCAGTTTATCAATGAAGCATTGTGAGCAAATAAAGCAGCAATGGTATTCTCACTAACACATTGGGCAAATCATTGGGTACATCAAGAGAATGTTATTATTCGATAACTTCAATCTAATACGATTCCTGAGGATGATATCAGTTCAAATCTCACGATGTTGACAAACACCAGTCCTGAAAATGGAAATTTATTATCTCCCTTACCCAGATATGTCCAGTACTCACTGCTCCCTTCGAAATTTAGCACTGTCGGAAAAAAGCAACAATGGTATTTCCATTACCACATTGGGGTAAATCAATGACGTACATGTACATCAAGAAAATGAGTGGCCCCATAATTGATATTATTCGATAACTTTAATCTAATACGATTCCTGGGGACGATATCAGTTCAAAGTTCACGATGTAACCAAACACCAGTCCTGAAATTGGAGATCTAGTATCTCCCTTGCCCAGATATGTCAAATACCCATGGTCCTTTCGAAATTGGGTTGGGCTCACGGCAGCCCGAGTCAACGTCGCACCAATGCCCAGGACTGGCTGATGTAATGTGCATTTGATCGACCCATTTCAAGCTAATAAGGCAAAAAGTTTAGTCGCCTTTTCTTGTGCCTGGATGACAAATGTATTGTGTTTAGTTTCACTCTGACGGAAAATAGTGTAGAGCCTTTTCTCTTACGCAATCTGATCAGTTCCTTGGTGTGTATCAACACTCAATTACCACAAGCTAAATGTAGGTGTAAACATTGCTGGGATGAATACAATCTAGTCAAACCCAATCATTTACATGGTTTACAAAGTAAGGCCCTAATGGAGCTTTAACCCTGTCTGGCCTGGGCGATTTGGAAGGGAGATATTTCGGCCCTCATCAATATTTTTCTTATCCCCTGAGCTAGGGGGATGAAACCTACCACAGTATACCCTCGCGTCAAGCTCTACCAGGAAATGTAAAACAAATTCAACATGGCTGCCACTGTCACTGTCACAGTGACGTCATTTTCAAAAAAGACATTTTTAGACGCTTTTTCGATCACATTTTCCGATTTGATACATGATAAATTAGTAAATAATAAACTGATGTGTAAGAAAATAGCTTTTGTCAAACATGATCTTCTGCTCGGGATGTTATGCCCAAAATGACCCCAATATGATAAACTACAAAGTCACGGAGTGTCAGCTCTCAAGTTTGTGTCGTTCCGGATATAAGGTAGAAAGTTTGGTAGGAGGGACACAGTGACCTGATAAGGTTAACTGTTTTGAGCCATTAGATCTCGTTATAGCTCTTAATATCAATATTGTGAAATACCTTGCAGAGGGTGTGGTTTATAGTGTAGAGGTCTCTCTTTCTCAGTGTGATCAGTTCCTTGGTGTGTCTCAACAGTCAGTTGCTACAACCTAAATCTAGGTTTGAACATTGATGTGATGAATACAATCTAGTAAAACCCAATAACTTGCATAATTTACCCAGAAATACGAGTTTTTGGGATACATGTGGCTGCTTGGCTAGGATACAAATCACAGGGATCACTTTTGTTTTTGTGAAGTTTTTAGAAATGTGCAGGCAGAAAATTTGTCTGTGACGTCATATGACTTCTTGTCAGTACTCCGGCACCGTTTTACTACTCTTTTAACGTTGTGTTTAATTTGACTGTATTTGAGTCATTAAATCTCAGTTATGTCTCTCTCTTGTGCAATATCATGCATGGGGCGTGGTTTACTCGTTTACTTCCTCATTTAACAATCACTGATACTGGGATTCAGATGTCAGCCATTTCTTCTATTGAAGGACACTGGGATAAGTATTGGGGTCCTTTGCAGCCATTTGTTCTGTTGGAGGACACTGGGATCAGTATTGGGGTCCTTGCCAGCCAGTTCTTCTGTTTCAGCATATTGAGATAAGTACTGGAGCTCGAGTCTGTCAGCCAGTTATTCTGTTGCAGGATATTGAGATCCCTAATATTGTTACCAGATTCATGTAAGACTAGTATACAATCTTATGAATACATTGTACTTCACAATGTGGGATCAGGGCGATGAATCTTGGCAAGGATCCAAGCGGTCAGTGATTTACAAGTTTGGAATTGTCACTAATAAATTACTTTGATTTTACCCCATGTAGATGACACTGAACCTAAATTGTTCAAGCAATATTGGAGGTACTCTTACAAGTGTCAAGCATCACTCGCTCAGCAGCCAGAGCTGTGCCTTGGACGACTACATATGTTCAGTAAAAAATAAAAGAGATACAGCAGTATAGTTCAGGTTTACTGGTTAAAGGTGACAAGTATTTTAGATTTTAGGTCACGTTTGGTGCAAAATATCACTATTACATCTTAAGAGGTTTGGTGATATGAAATTGATAATTTCAACAAAGTTCTTATTCATAAGCAAAATCGAGTAAGATGTAATAGTGAATTTGTTTTTGGATGTTTGAATCATATCCAAAGTGGAGCTCAGCTGATTTCATAATTCATATCATATGCACATTGGAAAGATACATTGGGCACATTCATATACAGCGTTACTGTCCGAATGTACGTGTAGTCAATTTGACCTCTGAAATAAACTTCTGCCTATCTTATTTGATCGTCCAAGGCATTGTATGGACGTACCCCAGGTTCTGTCGGTTCTGGGTTGCATAAATAAAGAATCTGGGAAATCTGACCGACACATCGACCAAAAAATGCCGTTTTTGAAAATGACGTCACTGTGACGTCATTAAAGCGTCCATTTTGGATTTTTTTTACATTTTCTTGTGGAGCTTGGCCCAAGGGTATGGTGTGCTCTTTCAGCTCACTAGATCAAGGGGTAAACAAATAATTAGGGGGAGCCATTTCGCCCCCCCCCCCCCTCCCAGGCCAGGACAGGTCGGAAAAAGTGCAAGGCAGATAGGGTTAAGTCGATAAATATAATAATGCATTTATTATACGGCTCTGGAAATATGCGCATGCTCGAGGCAACAAAACTGCATATTTCTCTCCAAACAAGTCAATATTTTCACAGTACTTCCAAATTTCAAGCAAAGCCGATACCATCTGAAACATATGCCCTTATTATAACTTCCATATACTAAGGGGTCACGTCCAATTAATCGAGGCACTTTCTCGATGCCTTCGAGATGGATCGAGAAATTTCTCGGCTGAAACCGGGAGGGCAGGAGATCAGATTGTTGTGCGGGTACCATATTTTGGGGGGCGATCGTCGTATAAGCATGTCGCTGCCTAAAATAGAATTTCACGTTATTATATGTTTAATGATGTTCCATGATCTGAACCCAATTGAGACAAAACGTTTCATTTATCTATATAAATTAAGAAAATAAAATTGAATGATTTTCTCACACACTGAGTGTATATCTGACTAATATCCGACGTGGAATAAATGACCCATCAACTGGATATAATCTGAATAATAATGATATGAAAGCATGCTATAATTATTATTCCATAAAATTGTTTTACACCAAACATGGATCGTTTCAACCGAAAAATGAAGTGTTTTAACCTCGGCATGTACTTTATTTTATAATTTTGTATTATTCGTTGCAGATTCCATTTTACTGAGAATTTATTTCTGATATAAGCTTGCCTGGTAGAGGTTAGCGGAAATAATGACAATCGGAACAAGAAGTGTTGATAATTCACACCACAGTCGGTCTGCGAAAACCGTCGGCTTGAAACAACAGCGAAGAGAGAGAGGGAAATGAACGTAATTAGCGCCCAATTCAGAGTGCAATCAGGCTTTAAATCAACGTTCGTGTACATTTCACTACAACAATACCACGTGTTGTCAGTGCGAAAAGCTTATATGGAATGCTCAAACACTTCGGTCGCGCGTTTATGTTTATATTATCCGGTTTTCAATGCATTGCCAGCCTTTCCTGTGGTCTTAAAAGCTGCTATATTTCTGAAAACCGGGGAAATCTTTGAAGAGACGTGGTACAATAATTTTTCAAGTTAAGATCCTATCAAATAAGTAATATCAGGTAAAACCTCCCATTCTGATATACTTTCAGAAGAACATATGGAATTTTATTCCAGACTTGTAGAATTTATTACAATTCGCACTTCGTGGACATATCTAATAAAGTGATTCAAATTCTAAAATAGTTTCGAAATAATTTACACTGAATAATAATTAGCCGTCTTATGTAATTCAGTTGGTGATGATTTTTTTACCTTTCCATGCATCAAAATTGCGCTGTCAGAGCACGTATGCGACTACAGATCTTTAGACGGAATAACAAAATAATGATAAAAGAATCATGCTCAATGTACTTCATTGTCCATGGCTTAACGCATATGTACTCCCCGGAATTCGTCTCGCTGCACCAGAGTAGTTCATATAGAGCGAGCATACGTCTTCCGAATGGTTCAACCTTCATTTGAAGGCATCTCGATTCCACTCTCGAAGCAAGTCGATTTATTTCGAGGGGGATCGAGATGGACTTTTACTTCGAGAGAAAACCGGGAGCAAACCGCGACAACAATCGATAGAGATAAACCGGGACCCTTCGAGACGAGATATTTATCGGTTTTACTCGTTTATCGAGAAACCGTCTCGATCGATTGGACGTGACCCCTAAGGATGACACTATTCAGTTTTTCACCCATCGGTTCAAATTATCTTGTTTAACACTGGTTAGACAATGGGGGCATAACCCTAAACATTTATTAGATTGAACTTCAAAGCTAAAGAACGGCACGAAGGTTTGCACCGACCTTCCGCATAGCAAATGGATCTTTTTCATGATAATAGAAAAACACCCAATGTGGTTGACTCTCGAGATTAACAGAACGGAAACGTTAGTCCTGAGACAAAAGCAAAGATTATCTTGACACCAATACAACGACTTTTATATGCAACCATAGGTCAGACATGAGAGAGCTCTTAAAATGACCAACATAGCTCATCTGAGAGTAGATAAATTAGTGTGACTATTATCCAATTATTCTCTAGCTCTGCATATTGGCAGGAAAATTGTATTCAAGATAAACCAGGATAAAATATCATAGCTAGGTACAAAATTGGAAGCGGAGAATTTTTCTTTTTGCCATTATTTCCTTTTCACACTTGTAAGAATCATCATATTCCTTGATATTGCTCGTTCTTATTTGATGACGTGAATGAAACCTTCCGCGAAATGTCGCTCGATTTGGAATAGGGAAGGTGGCATCCATACTAGATGCTCTTCTATTTTATGTTCTCAGCGTATGAAATGTCTTCTAAAGAGGCCAAATACTATCCGACTCACAAGATTGTTCACATATGACGTCCGATTGAGTTCTACATAACGATTTAGATGTTACTTTCTTTGAAAATTAAATCAATCTTTTGCATGACATCTTATTTCATTATCACACCCATCGTTGTAATTGTGACTGTAATTGGTCTAGAGTCAAAATGTCTATTTCCAGAAGCAATATATAATAACGTGGCTCAAAATAATAGTCGTGGATGGCATATAGGATACCATTTCCTTCACGATTTGCCATTGACAATAGCGGAAATATATTGCTCTTTTGTTGTCTTGATATCAGACAATTGGCATGGGATGACGGGACTAAAAGATATCAGTTTGAGCCCACGAGGCTGTAATTTAGGGCCGTGAACGTTATAGATTGATAATTCCAGAATGTTGCACGTGCTTTTTTATTTCACCATTATCTGTGCTGTTTACATGTAGTCCGGTGGCTTAAGGTCAAGATCGTGACTGACTGGAATAAAGCACCATATTTTGCAGAGAGGCTCATTTGGGCATAAGGATTGATATCAGAAGGGGTGCCCATTTCCTCAGGAGGTGAAAGGCCCTTAATTTGCATAAATCCAATATGGCCGCCATAATACATACCGTAACCTCCTGTTGGCGACTATTTGACAGCTTGAATCGCCTGTTTACATGATATCGTTTTCTACGAGCCTGACGGACTCAAGAAGAAACTAATAACGATAATTGGAAACTTTATTACCCGTTGAATATCCAATATGGTCGCCAGAGCGTCACCAATATTGGTATTATTGCTATACACATGTATGTGTGTTTGTCTATATGCTAATATATATCATATATATTTATAAAGTCTCCATTGAGAGGTTTCTGTACATGTAGCTCTGTTATGATTGAATAGATCAAGCACGCATGAAGGTTATTGGCTATTTTCTTTTCTATAGATATCCAATATGGCCACCAGCGCCCCATCCTCAATGCTGAATTTCGGTACTAAAGACAGATCTGTTTCAAAGGATGACACTTCAGGTTATCGTACATGCCACGGTTGTGAACTACATCAAATGTTGCCAATTGGATTCTTCCCGGCTCCTTACATGTAAATTAGCATGTGTAAATCCAGCGACAAAGGGAGTTACTCTTCCAACACCCGTTGGAATCAGGCTAAAGCTGTGCTAAGTAACTACCCTGAGGTAGATTTACTTGTTTCAAGTTTCACAAACGGTTTCGATATTTGGCACTTGAGAAAATATGCCTTCACTGTCTCGCGTAATCGTTCACCTGCTATGCAAAACCCTGCTATCGTAGAAGCTAAATTAGACAAAGAGTTGTTGAAAAGTCGAGTTGCTGGTCCCTTCCAAACTCCTCATTTTGACAATAAGGTTTGCTAAAAATTAGTCTTAGTCCCCAAAAAGAAACCTAATACTTTGAGGGGCTCTTGTTGGCCGAGCTTTCTAAGGCGCATCGCTGGTGATCGAAAGCCTCTCACCGCTGAACCAGCACGGGTTCGAGCCTCGCTGTTGCATGTGTGAAAGTATGTCAGTTACTTGCCGACGGGCCAGAGGTGGTTCTCTTCCGGTATTCCAGCTTCCCCCATCATTAAAACTGGCTGTCACCATATGAGTGAAATAACCTTGAGTGTGACATTAAACCAAATCTCCCTAATACTTTTAGGGTGTTACACGATTTATCGTACCCTGGAAAATCTGCCTTGTCTATTAACAGGACCTGATTCAACAGGACCTGATATGTTGAATACGTAGACATTAGATATCGCGATTGCACTAGTTCAAAAACATGGCCACTAAAGCTTGATTGCAAAAATCTATTTAGATGATGCCTTCCGCATTTATGTATCGGTGCCTCTCGATGGGATGCTCTACATCCCGTAGGATATTAAAGAGCTCAAGTCATTCTCTGCAATCGGCTATGGCTACAAAATTTGGTATATCAGAGGTGATCCACATACTGGACGACTTCATGTTCGTCGGTGCAGATGGCGCTAGCCAAACTTTTACTTGTGTGAGTATTTGGGCATTCCAATCAAACATGCTAAGACCTACTACCCATCAACTGCTCTGGTTATGCATGGGATTCAACTGGACTCCAGAACTATGAAAGCATCATTTCCAGAAGACAAAATTCATAAACTGAAAAACATGCAGGGTGAATTCTCGCGACGCAAAAAAGGTAACACTTGTGGAACTGCAGTCTCTCATTGGCTCGCACAATTTTGCCTGTAAAGTTGTCGTGCCCGGCAGGGCATTTCTCCGCTGCCTGGTAGAATTTAACAAAAGTTGTATCACAGGCTCACCATCACATTCGCTTGAATAAAGCTAAAGCCTATGTTAATCCCTGGCTTGCATTCCTGGAGTCTTTCAACGGAAAATTAATTTTCTTTCTCCAAATTGGGTATCAAATTTCGACGCTGCTTGTACATTGGGTTTGGCGGCTGTTTTCGGATCCTCTTGGATAGACCAAGAATGACCAGCACATCTTGCCCATATCACGGTCAGGCAATGCTTGCCGTGGAAATTTGGGGCCCTAAACTGGCAAATCATAACGTCTCCTTCTTTGTGATAATATGGCCATGGTTGAAGTAATCAATCACCAGTCTTTCATTGCTGATGAAATTAATGCGTCAGTTAGTAGTTGCCTGCCTTCGAAATGACATTCTGTTCAGATCAAAACATATTTCGGAACAATCTTATTCCTGACAAACTCTCGCGGTTACAATTTCAGGAAGCGCTGTCTCTAGCTCCTTGGCTCAATCGCTCGTCGAAACCCAATACCCTGTCTGTTGTTCTTCTGACGGCGTCCCTTGCTGCATCTTCCTTGAAATTATACAAGCGCGCATGACTATATATAGAGATTTCCTCAATAACACTGGTCAGTGTGCCAGTAAGATATTCCTCATCTCATCGTCACAGTTGGTTTCCTTCAAAGCGTTCCTGCATTTCAACAAGTATGCACCTCCCACAGCTTTCGTATCGGCTATCAGTTATGCGCACAATTTGACTGCAGTATACGATCCTGCGCAGTTATTTCTTGCCAAAAAGCTACTTACGGGCATGTCAAAATTACACGGCCGGATACCAGATTGCCCATAACTAAGGATATACTCCATAAGGTATTTTATGCTATACCCCACATTGTATCCATGTAATTCTTTTAGGAGCAATGATCTTGGTAGCATTTCATGCATTCTTACGCGTTATGTGAACTGACAGATCGTTCAGAACAAGATTGCAATAGTAATGTTCTTTAATACAACAATGCCTCTTTCTCCGATCTTTCTGGCCCGTTACAAAGCATGCACATTATTATCCGCAACTTCAAACATAACATATCCCATAAACCAGTTCATTTGTTCATACTAATAATATTAGATATTGTCCAGTTCAAACAATTCGTGCTTATTTTTGGTTACATATTTCACATCCGAGGCCGGGCCCCTGTTCCAATTTCCAGAGGATGCGCCCGTTTCAGCTGCCTATTTCTCAGCTCATGTAAAAACGGAATATCTTTAATCGGCATTGATTCTCTTTAAAAGGCCATAGTTTTCGCATTGGCGCCGCCACTTCATCTTCAGCAGCAGGTATCCCGAATAACATATTCAAAAAGTGTAGATGGAAGTTTAACGCTATATAAGTATGACACATTTCACTTGGTAGCTGTGCATTGTCCATTCACGGGTTTCATTGGATGGTAGCCCCAACCAATGTATTGCATAAATAAGGATCTGGTTCAACTTGATCCACTTTGGCAAATTTTTGTCAGGGGCTGCCGTACCATCTGAGTCAGAAATATATAATTATTTTCTAATATTACTGTATACTTAACAGCAAGAAAAATATTAAGAAAAAATAATTCAAAATTTCAGATCAAAAATTCGTCAAAATTTGACAATATTTTGGTTCTGATGTAGGTGTGACGTCATTATGGCGGCCATCTTGGATTATTTTGTATTTTTCGCTAGACCTTTGCCAACACTATTCGTGTGGAAATTTTCAGAATCTTGCCCCAGAGGATGGCGAATATATGATGTTTTGAAAATCGTTGGGTTAAAAGTTGACATTTATAGGCGAAAAATTACCCCGGGCCCCTAATGGGCCACATATTGTCTCCTGGGCCTCGAAATCGGGGGCACCCCTTCTGATATTGTTTTCGGTGCCTCTGACGATACGTGTGCCAAATTTGGTGCTTTATTTCACTCTGTGACGATCAAGTGAAAATCTGGCCTTTAGCCGCCGGACTAATGTAGATGTTGTTTTGGCAAAGATACCCTGGACATTTTATAGTATATAATAGATGATTCCCCAGTGACGCACTTCCAGTTCTGCTCCATCTCCTATGCTGCGTGAATAATAAATATATTCTTCCTGATTGCCTCTGGAAACGCAAACTAACGACAAAGCAAGGCGCCTAAAATGACTGGTATTATTACGATTCTTAAAACAGCGTTAACTTTCAACATTAGCATATAACTTTTAGAATGACAAAGAATTTTGAATGTTCATTCCATCGCAATAAAGAATTTGTTCAGCAATATTGTGCTGTTGTCGGTTACAGTGGACTTCTTCGTGAAATGTACATAGCTGACGGTCGTATAGAAAGCTAACCTTGTAAAGTACTGTTTCTTCACGAGATTGTGAGTGGACTCGTGCCTTGCCCCCAGACTCATGGAGATCTGAAGACAAGCAATGAGTAGCCAGCTCGTCATCAGCGACTGCTGATCTGTCTGCCGAGTGACGTCACCGGTCCAGTTCTGGACCGGTGACGTCAGACGGGCATGTGCTCAAAAGTTAATTTCTTGGAAATAAATAGCTAAATTTCATCGCAAGAGTTACTGCGATATAGTTCTGACCGTCATGTGTTACCCGAAATGCGGAGATATCATGGGGTTTCTTCAAACGTAAATAGATTTTGAAATCAGAGAAAATTTGATCCAGCAATCGCTGATGGCAAGATGGCTACTCATTGCTTGTCCTCAGATCTTCGCGAGTCTGGGGGCAAGGCACGAGTCCAGATTGTGGTTAGTAAAACACAACAACCATGAAATTAAAAGCTTCCCTTTATGCTGCACGAAATTCGGAAACATACCGTGTTAATCGTATGTAGACTACAGTTGGTGAGGTGTTATATAGCGATACAGACAGAAAAACGTTATAGATTCCATTTCCTTGTCTGGAATTTTCGCCATGTGAAAAATTGCAATGCACAACTGTTTGGTCAGCACTTGTTGACTAGGCTCACCGATAACGTCAACTACTTTTCTTTCTGAAATCAGTTTTATTCAATGTCTGGTTTCATGGGCTGCATCATGGCTCATCCTTGCATTGAAAATGTGCAAAATAGATGGGATTTGTTGTTTATGTAATGAGGAGGATGGCTAATTCCATATTAAATATACCAAAGGCATATTTAATATGTTTTATCAATTGGAAGTAGAGGTAATATTGGAAAGTTGTACCCAAGATATTTAGTAATACAATTCAATTTAATAGTATAGTTAGGCCAGGGAACATTGTTTTCAGCAAACCGGTATATAATGTGCTGTAAAACTGTAATAGATTATCCTTTTTGCCATTGAAAAAATGAGCCTGATTGTATTATCAGTCATGCCGTACGATCCAAGGCAATTCACTGACGAAAATAAAACGTCAGAAAACAGTTTAGAAATTCACATCCATACATCGCCAAGTTCCACTGTCATAATGTATGGTTCATCCGGGTTCACGATACACCACAAATAGCAGCCAGAAAAACTCACTTGCATTCCAAATACAGCCGAGAAAATTACAGACGATAAATGTAAACATCTCTACCATATTGATACAAGGGCTTTTCCAAAAATTATACCCACACTTGCATTGAATGTTCAGGATTTACCCCTGAAATTTTGTATTTTTATATAAAAATACACAGAACTTAATATTTCCGTCAGCACCTATCTTCAATTCCACATTGTAAAGTACCAAAAATGAATAGAGCAGAATTTCAACTAAAATTATTTATGGGAAACCTCGTCCTTAGGTGAGGGGGGGGGGGTGGATATAATTTTGAAAAAGCCCTTGTATCAAGATGGTGGAGATGTTTACATTTCTTCACTCGAATTTTCTCTGCAAGTAAGCGTTACAGGCAGTACCGTAGACCAATAAATCGGTTGTTCGTATTTCCACACCAAAATCACCAGTTATATAGCAATTTTCCTTCGTTTACAATCAATAACTATAGCAACCTCAATAGATCATGGAAAATGGTAGTCAAGTAAAATGACGCTGTGTCATGCCGTACGATCCAATGCGATTCACTGACGAAAATAAAACGTCATAAAACAGTTCAGAAGTTCATTTCCATGCAACAAAGACTGCCCAGCATGCTCCGCCCAATTTGCTTTTGTGCCATATGATTGCGGTTCGACAAATCACAATGATACCGTCATACACTCAGTCTTTGAAAAGACAGCTGAGGTAAATTTAACGTGGCACTACATGCTCTGATCTAGTCCGATATGTAGCCATTACGTGACATTTTATAAACTGATATATATCGAACGTACGGTCGTCGTATAAGCATGTCGCTGCCTAAAATAGAATTTCACGTTATTATATGTTTAATGATGTTCCATGATCTGAACTCAATTGAGACAAAACGTTTCATTTATCTATATACATTAAGAAAATAAAATTGAATGATTTTCTCACACACTGAGTGTATATCTGACTAATATCCGACGCGGAATGAATGACACATCAACTGGATATAATCTGAATAATAATGATATGAAAGCATGCTATAATTATTATTCCATAAAATTGTTTTAAACCAAACATGGATCGTTTCAACCGAAAAATGAAGTGTTTTAACCTCGGTATGTACTTTATTTTATAATTTTGTATTATTCGTTGCAGATTCCATTTTACTGAGAATTTATTTCTGATATAAGCTTCCCTGGTAGAGGTTAGCTGAAATAATGACAATCGGAACTAGAAGTGTTGATAATTCACATCACAGTCGGTCTGCGAAAACCGTCGGCTTGAAACAACAGCGAAGAGAGAGAGGGAAATGAACGTAATTAGCGCCCAATTCAGAGTGCAATCAGGCTTTAAATCAACGTTCGTGTACATTTCACTACAACAATACCACGTGTTGTCAGTGCGAAAAGCTTATATGGAATGCTCAAACACTTCGGTCGCGCGTTTATGTTTATATTATCCGGTTTTCAATGCATTGCCAGCCTTTCCTGTGGTCTTAAAAGCTGCTATATTTCTGAAAACCGGGGAAATCTTTGAGGAGACGTGGTACAATAATTTTTCAAGTTAAGATCCTATCAAAT